>JAMALP010000013.1:0-137942 GCA_023627985.1 Cutaneotrichosporon sp. PT3311B | reverse complement strand
GTGGGACACTGAGAGGTCGATCAGCAGACGGACGTGGTACTCTGCGCGGATATCCCACTTCCCCTATTCATCCTGTGGGGGGCCCCCCCCCCCCCCCCCCCCCCCCCCGTCGCCGGCATGTTTGCTGGTATTGTTCTCGCCCCCAAACGAGCCCGACGAAGCAGTCACGCCTGCCTTTGGGGAAACGCTTTAAGCCGCCATCGAGCAACATCAGTTGTTCTCTTCAGTCAACACTGCAACTGGCTTACCCTCGTCGCCTCCAGCGTCAACGCCAGCGCCAGCGCCACCATCGCGTACACTAATTGTCACGTCCACCACCACCCACGACCACACCAACAACAACAACTCGCGCTCAATGGGAAACCGCCACTCGCGCCCGAACGCGCCGGCGCCCCCGCGCCCGCGCTCTCTTCCAGCCTCGGCGCCGCCCTCACGCCCCCCTTCACGTCCGCCCTCGTCCCAGCCGTCGATCCCGCACCCGCTGTCCCGACCGCCCAGCAACGCAAGCGATACCTACACGCTTTCCGCCGACGACGCGCCGGGGGCAAAGGCACCACAGCCAGAGTCTACCACTCGCAAATGGCGTTTGACGCTCAAGCGCCTGCCCGGGGGGACGTCACCGACAATCATGGCCAAGGCGCTGGACAGCAGGCCGTCGGAGGAAGACACAGGAAGCGATACAGCCTACGAGGACGCCGACGTGCCCATCCCATCGGCATTTTCTACCCTCGAGAAGGAATACCTCGCGATCGCTGCCGACTATGCGCTCGCGCGCGCGGCACTTCCCCGCGAAACGGAGGGGTACCGCCTCCAGCTCGCCGGCGGGCTCACGCTCTCGCGTGAGGTCCACGCCCGCCACGGCGTCTACGCTGCCCTCCTCACAAAACTGCGTACCCGCGTCGAAGACGCCAATTCATGGACAATGACGGCTCGTTACCTCGAGCACGAGGCGAGTTCGGCCGACGTGCATCTTTCCGAGATCGCCGCTGAGCGGGGTCTCGCAGCCGCACACCTTGCCGTCGTCCAGGCCGACGAGCCCGCTCCGCCGCGTGACCTCGCTTCACGCCTCGTAGACGCCGACAAGGTCATTGCCTACTTCTCGTCTCAGCGGCGGGGTCTCGAAAAGGTCCTTGCCTCCGAACCACGCCGCTACGACCTCCTCCTCAATCTCTTCACAGACAAACTCCAGTGTTCCCTCGGCACCGTCGACAACGAGGTGCGCGCGCTGTTGCAGGAGGCGACGCTTGCTTCGGCCGTCGCGGGCGACCCCATGGTCCTCCCATCTGCAGTCTACCATGCTGCATTTGACCAGATCCGCGCCGGTGTGCAGGCGCTCGAGGACGAGGTGCGAGCCTACCGCGTTGCTCTCAAGCACGCAGCAATGTACCGCGCACGCGCCCGCGCCGCCGCCCAGGCGCCCCTCGTCATGCTCGACGACTATGAGCGCGACATCCGCTTTGAGGTTAACGCGGCCAAGGCGCTCCTCGCTCCACTCCGTCCTGCTCCCCCTCCTCCCACAGTCCATAACCTGGGCTGGCGGGGATTAGTCGTCACGCCCTAGCCGTGTTCTTCAAGCCAAGTTTAGTTCAAATAGTCGCCATTGTTGTTCGCTCCGCCTAGCGCGTCGAGCCATAAGTATTGCCAGCCGCCGCCGGCCACATTAGCATCGCATTAGCACACCACTGTCACCCCCTGTACGCCGTATCATTGTAGCAGCCACCCATGCAACCTGCCCTCCCAGAGCGGTAGAGCGGTTAAACGAGCCACTACCGGTTCAATTTTACGCGAGACGCGTAGATAGAACGACGACGCGTTGATCAGTTGCGAAGCGAGAAGCTACTGACGCCGCCCCGACGTCATCCCCAAGCCAATCGGCATGCGCATCAGCGCACCACAAGTCGTTACTAGATGCAGATGCTATGTTACGTACAGAGGCTACAAAGTCCATGGCGGGTGACCCGCTTGCGAAAGAGTGTGGTGGTGATGTCCATTGGGGCCGACTAGACCTCTTCGCCGAGCTCGAAGGGGCATGTGATGCTCATCAAGCTGGTGACAGACATTGGCTTTGTCGTGAGCCCAATGATGCTCTGTTTGAGCTCGACTCGCCACTTCATCGAGTCGCGCTCAACGCCGTTCCATTTGTGCTGGCACGCGTTGTAAAAGTTGGACCACGTGGGGTCGGTACCGTTGATCGCGGCGTACGAGAACTGGACGGGGAGGCGGACGGGAATGTCGCGGCCCTTTGACATCTTGTAGTCGCCGAGGTTGCCGTGGGCAATAATGTTCTCGGTAGTGGCGTCGAGGACCTTGGCCTCGACGTTCTTGAAGTGGACGGGAATCCAGTTGTCGCCCGAGTCGGCGAGGAGGTGCAGTTGTGCTTCGAACGTAAAGTTGGCCGGCTGGCGCGTGACGTACGGCGCGGTCGTGTTCTGGAACGGGTCGTCGGCGTACAGCTCAAAGCTGACGGCGCGGGGAATGACGAAATACAAGGTCACGACGAGGCCGACGATAAAGATAAACGTGATGAATACACACCACCGGCGCGTGAGCCATGAGATGCCGCAGCACCCGCGCTGGTCGCGGTTCCACGCCTTGAAGGCTGTCTTGCGCTTGTCGCCGCGTTCCTCGGCTTGCCCGCGGCGCGACTGGCCATGCAGTTCCTTCTTCGTCCACCTGGGGGTTAGGGCGAATGAAACGCGCACAGTTTGTACTCACTCTGGACCGAGCACCGGCACAGTGACCATTTCGGGGTCATTTTCCTCCTGCTTGGGCATGAGTGCACCGACGCTACCGCTGTCGTGGTGGTCGTATACTGGCCGATATCTGCGTGGCGTCAGTGGTTGCTTGCGGCGTCGCTTGGCTGCTCACGTCTCATGCTTGCCGACGCCGTGCATCTGGCTCCAGCGGGGACCGGCGCCGTCAAAGTCGGCGCGGACGTCAAAGCTCGGCGCGCGTTGTTCGCTGGGCATCTCGTATGCGCCGTTGCGCGGAGGGTTCCATGCACCTGCCGGGGTGGCGCTCATGCGGCTGCTGCCCTGGCCGAGGCGGTCGGCCATGTCGAGCTCGTCGGGAGACGGCGCGCGCCCGGCGCCGTGCGTGTAGTACCTGGACATTTGGCTACGTGGTCTGCCGGAAGTGAACGGAGGGGTGTGAAGATTTCGTTAACAGTCGTTCGCACCGGCCGAAGCGTGTTCTATCGTGCAGAGGGGGGAGGTAGGGGTGTCGGAGGGGTTCCGGTGCAGCGTGAAGGGATGGGAGGGGGAGGGGAAAGGAGTAGGAGGATGAGCTGGGAGGTCGTGGTGGTTGGAGTGTTGTCAAGGATCGATGGCGGTGTGTGTGACGGTCACTGTGGCCATCCGACGTGAGACGGTCATCCGTGTGTGTGTCGATCCCCCGCCAGTGGGGGCCAGCGGGAGTATTTCCACGTGGCCTCGGAGGAAATGCGGATAGCGGATATTGCCGGCATGCGGATCGTGGAACGCGTTTCACATGCACAGCGCGTAATGTGCAGTGGCAAGTGGCAAAAGCGAGCTCAACAGCGACTTTAGAGGTGTAGCTGTAGCACTTTTGTAGGAATGTGCTCTGGATCACGTCCGAATGAATATAGAAGCACAACCGCAGGGTTCTAGATGGCTTGGACGTCGTTGGGAGTGGCGCCTGTGTGTCGTCTGGATGGACAGGACGAGTCACACCTGCCACCTTGAATTGCGCTCTCCTGGCGCTGCCATACATACTCGGCCGACGCAAAAGCGACACTCTGCGTACTGCACCTGCATACTGCACCACTGCACCACCGCACATGACAGCGGCGTGAATGGACATGATGCATGCAGGGTTAGCGTCTGCGGCATTCTCGGCGACGGCTGGCGGCGTGGGTACGCACGGAAGCAAAAGTGGCCTCCTCTGACGCGCGCATGCCTAGAGTGGCGGTGTGCTCCTCCCAGGGAGCACCGCCTCACACCGCGCCAGGCGCGGGGCCCACAACAAGCAGTGTGCAGCACTTTACATGCAGTGTAAAGTGAACGACTATCTGCTGCAGCAACGATAGTTAACGCAGCACACCTCGTCATCGACTTTAGCTGTTGCGACTTTAAACTTCTCAACTCGTCTTTGCTCGTCGCCAACGACCAACCACACCACCGCAGATCACTGTGACCAAAGTTGGCACACGCGCCCCCCCGTGTCCCCTTGCGTCTCACCGTTGCACACCCTGCCCCGCCCTGGACCTTTACTGCACCGCGACACGACACGCTCCGGTTCATTCGCACACTTTGACAACTCCAATCCAAGTCTCTGTCTCCTACATACACACCTCTCACTGTCTCTTGATCCATCGCCGGTCTCAACACCTACAGCTGCCAACTCGCACACGCCCAAGCACACCTCCCCCCCTCGCCGCTTCGCCGCCTCTGTGGGCCACTCACCCGATCGCCCCTCTCCCTATAGGCGCCAGCCCGCACCGCCCACAACGCAACGCAAGCCATGGGCGGCGCCAAGCTCCCGGGGCTGGTCCTGCTCCTCGCGGCGGTCGTGCTCCTGGCCCTGGTATCGTTCAGCACACCGATGCTCAAGAACTTTTATTTTCTCGAGGGCAGATACAACAAGGGTGACAACGACTTTACCATCCGCCTGGGCTGTTTAGGGTACTGTCTAACAGAAGGCGGTAAAGAGAATTGCGTTGGGCCACAGATCGGTTACTCGTTTGACCTGAACAAGATCCTAGGTATCGGTCTGTTCAAGATCCCAGAGGCCGTGACAAAGTACCTCACGTATGTGCTCGTGCTGCACATTGTCGCGATGGGCTTGGCGGCCATTGCGTTTTTCATCGGCATCTTTGAGCTCATCCCCGGCGTCACCATGATGTGCTTCCCGACGTGCATTACCTCGATCGCCGGCGTCGTCACGCTCATCGTCTTTATCTTTGACCTCGCCATCTTCTTCATTGCCAAAGGCGCAATAACAAAGGTTGCCGACGCCCAGGCGAGTATCGGCAACGCCGTGTGGATGACCCTCGCGGCGTGGGCAATGCTCATGATCGGCATTTGCGCACTGGGCATGGCCGCCTGCTGCTGCTGCGGCAGTACTGGTCGCGGCGACAAGGACCGGCGCAAAAAGAAACGCCGCGACTCGGACGACTCGTACGATGACAGATACGTACGGCGCAAGGACAGCAGCATGCGCATGCAGGCTCTTCGCGACGAGGAACGCCGCAAGGTCGAGCAGGACCTGCCCAGCTTTACGCCGTTTGAGCGCGAGCCTCTCAACCCGTACCCTGGCGAGGACAAGTACCTGTACGATGACGGCACGACCAACTACAACAACAATGGCTACGGCGTGCAAGGGGTTGGGGTCGGCTACGGCCCACGTAGCGGCGGCGCACACAACCCGTATGCCGCTGCGGATCCGTTCGCGGCGGGTTCGGGTGCAATGGGCGCGGGGGCGATGGGGGCCGGCGCGATGGGCGCTGCAGGCATGGCCGGTGCCGGCCTCGGTGCCGGGCTCAACGGCCGCCGGCCGTCTGCAGCTAGCAGCAGCATGCTCACTGCGGGCAACGCCGGCGTCGGCTCCGGCGGTGACGGCGTCGACCGCCCAGGCCAGCACGACTACTCGTACAACAACATGTACGCCGACGGTCAGGAGCAGTTTAACAACAACTGTAAGTGGTCGCCTCAGACAGCCAACTGATGCCAGACTACGACCCGTATGCGGCGAACAACGGCTACGGCGCGAACCCGACATACCCACCTGTTGCGGCGGCGGCGGCTGTCGGCTCGCCGCACGCGTACGAGTACCAGCAACACCAGCAGCAGCAGCAGCGCAGCGGAACGCAGGATTACTTTAGCGCAGAGCCCGAGGCGTACCACGACCCCGGACCCAGAGTGTACCCCGCCGAGGACGACGGGGGGCTCGGCGCGATTGGGCGCGCCGTGACCAGCCCCAGCGGCGAGCGGCAGTACACTGGCGCGCAGGGCTTTGGGACTGCTGCCGCGCCGGCCGTGTCGCCGCCTGCGCCCGTGCAGATCCCCACACCTCAGCGTCTCGCCAACGCCAACGCGCAGAGCACACTCCTGTTCTCGCCAGACTCGGCGTACCCCGACTCGACGTACCCCGACTCGACGTATCCTTCTGAACACCGCGACTCGGGTATTACGTTTGCAAGCGGCGCAGCAGGCGCCCCAGAGCCGCCAAGCTACGGCCAGGCGACGGACCACGCCGCGGCAGCAGCGGCGTCGTCATCGTACCCAAACGAAAAGGCCAAGCAGCGCTACATCGTCCAGTCTTGATCCATCCCCTATCATCTATCTCAGTTGTACATGTTAGAACTACCCCCGAGTTTGGCGGAGGATGCCCACGCGGGCGCTGCGGCGGTGCACACTATTACAGGATGACGCATGGACTATGCATCTGCATGCAGTGGGAACGTGACGATCGGGTGCGGCCGGTTGCGGCGGCGCGGCGACGGCACGGCGGTGCACTAGTGCCGTGCCAGGCTTCGCCGGGGCACCCGGAGGTCCTGACCTCGGCGCAAGGAACAATGGGCAATGCGATGCGAAACTGCAGACGACATGCGACACGACACTTCCCCTCTCAGCAAAACAGCTGTGAGCCGACACAGCCGCTCTTCTTCTCAAGGAACATGCACTGTTCTGTTCAAAGCATCAACGTCACTTCAAGTGCACAACGCAAGCAAACACCCCGGTGGGCCACATTCGCCCACCCACCACGAGCAACTTTGGCCCTCTTCTCGGAGCCCAATCGCGCAGTCAGTCGGCCCGGAGCAGTGCTCAACCAATCTACATGAATACAGCCAAGAGCATATGAAGGCGGCCGGCGTGCGAGGCCGAAAGACAGACTCGGCGGGGTGATGGGTGGCGCCTTCGGCGCCGAGAAGTGTTGCGCGGCCGGAGTGCGCGCGGCAGCTCGCAAGCTAGCGCTTGCTCGCATGCTCGCTTGCGCACTACGCGGCATACTTCTGGGTCCAGTCGCGGGCCTCGGCAATAGCAGCCTTCTCGTCCTCCTTCCAGCGCTGAGCGACGTCGTTGGCGAGCGGGTCGTCCGGGTTCGGCGCGCCGAGCAGCGCCTGGATGGACAGGAGTACCGTGCGGATCTGCAGAGCCGGTGACCACTTGTCCTTGAGAATGTCCAGGCAGATACGGCCAAGTTTGTCTGCGTGTGAGCAGGCACAACAGGGCGCCAGCGTGTTGGCTTGCCGGACGTGCCGCGCGCGGTGGCACAGGGCCACATCGGCCGCAACCGAGCTCCTCGCTTACTCCACGCCCATCTTGACTTACCGATGTTCGGGTGGTAGATCTTGGTCAGGAAGCGCACCTTGGGCGGGTTCATGGGGTACTCCTCCGTGAGGAACAGCTCGAGCTTGAATACGCCGCCTGGGTGTGAGTGGGGTCGCCTCGGGAGTGTTTGTGGTGGGATACGCAGCGGACAAGACAGGTGACAGGTTGGGAGCTATATTTGCGGGTCGCACAAAAGACGGGCATGATGAGCGCTCCCTTGTCCCTAGAGAGCCCAAGCCCACAGTCTGCATCACACACGCGCACTCGCGCGCGCGCCACGCCTGCACTCACCCTCATAAGGCGACTGGTCGGGACCAGCTATTGTGACGTCAAAGTAGCGCAGGTTGTCCTCGTGCGGCGCGGCAGTGATGCCGGGCGGCGAGTCGGACATGAGGCGTTCCGTCTCCTGCGCGGCGAACGGGTGGGGTCATCAAAGAATGACAAGGGGCATGAGCCGTGGAGAAGGTGTGGGTATTGACAGGAAGAGAGAATACGCGTCCAGCACGTCGAAAGGCAGGGAATGAAAGGCGTAAAAACGTCGAGCGACGTTGGCGACGAACAGTCAGCCCCGCATCACTGGACTCGCGCGCGACCGCGCCAGTTGAACTGCACTCCGCCGCGAGGCACTGCGCACTCACGCGCGCATGCCGCGCGCACCGCTTCGAGACTCACCTTGAGGATGCGCTTGGGTAGGCCCGACATGGTATCTCCTGTTGTCGTCTGTGCCCTGGAGTCAGCTTCAGGCGTCTACGCCAGCTCACTTACGGAGTAGTTGATGCTGATGCTGCGACAGACGATGCGCCGATTCGTCATGCCAGCGCGCGCACCATCAGGCGGCGCGGGCGGAGCTGTCAGACCGGTCACGTGCAGGCAGGCACCCCCTCTTACCTAATCGTCCCCAAGTGATTAATTGCCACCCAGCGATCAGTCACACTTCACACCATGTCGTTCTGAGCGATGCGTCAAGATACTCAGCGGTGTAGTGTAACCCAAACATTCAATGCTGCACTGCACTCGCTCCTCCTAGCATGTATACACGCTGCAGCCTCGCAAAAAAAGATAATGAGATATCCGCATGCGGACTAAATGGGGTTTCCAGAAATTCTCTTGCACGCCGTAATAGACGTGAAGAAGGAGTAGGATGTTTTTTTCAACTAGCAATTTGTTCGACTCGGATGTGATCCTCACTGTCAGAACATATCACCCTAGCAAAAGGATAATTAAATTAGAAATGGGTTGTAATGGAGGGTACAGACAGGCGGATCCGGGAGCTCGGGATTAGCTTTTGTGGCGCAACCCGCGGCCAGGCACCGGCACCACCACCGCACTCTGTCTAAATCGCCATGCATATCGACTGATATCGCCTGACACCTCGCTACATAAAGTCGTCGTCGTCGAGCACGTCGTCGTACGCCTCCGTGTCGACCTTCTGCATCACCTTGGCCGCGCCAAGCTTGGGTTTGGTAGAGCCCTGCGAGTTAGCATGGTTTGAAAGGTTGGTGTGGTCGTCCCAACGCGCAGACGATTGTGCCTCGGCACAGTAAGACGGAGGACTCTGTAGCAGACAGGCTGCGTGGCAGACTAGCAGTCTGAAATCTGGATGTGCGCCTCCGTGCCGGTTCGCGCGCTATACACACGGGCCGCGGGCCTGCATCGCCGCCGCATCCACTCTTTGTCACAGAGGCTCCGACGGCGGCGCCGTCGCCGCCGTCGTCGCCGACACTCACCTTCTTCTTGCCGGTAGCCTTGTCGCGCTCCTCCTGCTGCTTGGTGTTACCGAGCACGCTGAGCGCGCTGGACACCTTACGCGTCTGGACGGCCGACAGGGTCTCGCACAGGTCCTTCGCCAGCTGCTCGACGAACGCAGGGTACAGCCCGTTGTCCTGATGCTGCCGCACGAGCGCCGCCACAATGTTGCCCGACAGCTCGTTAAAGTCCGCCTTGGTCTTGGGCTTGGCGGATACCGCCGCCTTGAGCGCGTCGCCTGGGGTCAGCGGCTACGTACGGGGTTGGAGGTGGGGGCGGAGAGCGGCGAAGGCACGGTGCGTTCACGTGGTCAGACCCGGCCAACGGGGGAGCCAGTCGCAGAACCACTAAAGATGGCCTACGCTTGCAGGCACAGCGTGCGTTGCACGGTCCACCACTGCGCTCGTCTCGGTTACGCCACGTCCCGAGGCGCTCGCTCGACACTCACCAGAGTTAACGTCCATGTTGCCCATGAGATCAGACGCAACTGCCAAGTCCGCCTCGAGCTCGCGCTCGCGCGCCTCGCGGCGGCGGTCCTGCTCCGTACGCTCGTCAATGAGGTCGTCGCCGTCGTCGCCACGCGCCTTGGCCTCGGCCGCCAGACGCTCCTTCTCCGCCAGCTTCTGCTTGAGCGTCATCTTCTTCTTGGGCGGCGCGGCGGCCTTTTTCGGCTCGGAGGGCTTCTTCTCCTCCGTGTCGGAGACATCCCAGTCGTCCTGGCGTCAGCGATCACACGCAAGCTCAAGCGCCACGCGGGGCGCCGGCTGCCGGGCGCAGTGCCACCGGCGCTCGGCGCTCGGCCCACGGCCGACCGCCCACTCACGTCCTCGCCCGCCCACTTGTTCGTCGCGAGCTTGGGCACCGCGGCCGGCGGCGCGCTCGGCGCGGGTGTGGAGGTGCCGGTCGACGGCTCGTCAATGTCTGCAGTCAGCAGGGGAGTCTTAGAGACGTCGGGGTTGCCGGCGGCATTCATACCCATGCCGCGGCACCGGTTTCCAGCCCAGCGAGCCGCACTCACCCCAGTCGTCGTCGGACATGGTCTATGCAGTCTAGGTGGTGATGATGGTGGCGGAAAGGACAACAAATGCCCTTTGTTGCCAACTTTTGATCGCCCGACAGCACCGACTACCCTGACGCGGGCGCCTCTGGGGTGAGGCAAGGAATTTCCGCTTCCCATTTAATTGTTTTTTATCCTGGTGTCACAGGCAAGGTGATGGTGGAGGTGATACAACTCTCTTGGAGTCCCCAGACACTTGCCGTTGCCAACACACAATGCCGCCGCCAACGCCGCACCCGCTCGCGACGGCGCGACAGATCGCGTCGCCGCCATCGCGAGCAGACGGTGTGCCGCGAGAGCTCGAGGACGACCTGCGCGCGGTAGGCTGTATGCTAATTCAGGAAGCGGGCATCATGATGAAGTTGTGAGCTGTACAAGGTGCCTCCCTAGCTCACGATAGACCGCAGAGCACCATGGCGACGGCGCAGGTCGTCTTTCACCGTTTCTTCTACGTCTCGTCGCTCACATCCTTTGGCGTTAACGTGAGAGCCCAAGCGACCACGCTGATACCAGGACCTCTCGGTGTCGTGCCTCTACCTCGCGACGAAACTAAACGAGACACCCGTACGCCTCCGCGACCTCATCAACACGTACATGTTTCTGCAGGCGCGCGTGCGGCACCTTCTCTCTCTGCCGGCTGGGACGCCACTACTCGGCCGCGGGGGGAGGGACGACGCGGACGTATGGGCCGGGTTCACGTTTGCGGTGCCCAGCTTCCACTCGACCGTGTTTTGGGAATGTGCGTGAGGCGCTAGGCTCCCGCTGACGACAGGGAAGGAGGCAATTCAGTACAGCGAGCTGCAGGTGCTCAAGCGCCTGGGGTTCAACATGCAGGTCGACCTGCCGTACTCGCACGTGATCAACTACCTCAAGATCCTCGATCTCGTGTTCGACGACGACATCGCGCAGCTGTGCTGGTCGATCCTCAACGACGCGCTGCTAACGCCGCTGTACGCCCAGCAGCCGACGCACGTCCTTGCCGTCGCATCGATCCTTCTCGCCACGCGCATCCGCCGCATCGCCCTACCGGAGGGTTGGTACCTTCTCTTCGACGTCGTGTGGGACGATATTTGGCCGTGCTGTGGTACGATCGCCAAGCTGTGGCGTGACTGGGGCTGTGCACCCGGGGTCGGCGCCGAGGCCGAAGGAGAAGATGCACGTATCGACGAAGGCGCCCGCGAGGACAGGTGGCGCCGCGCGTGGGTGCTCGCCGAAAGCCGCAAGGCGGTGCGCAAGTGGGTCGCAGAGCGAGAGCACACCACGTGAAGGTGACCCTCTCTCCTAGCACCTCTCATCCACCCAACAAACACATCATGCCAACACCAGCACGCCGCATCATACCCAGCACAACTATACCATGTAGCATCCAATACCGTCAAACATTGAATCACAGTGACTATAGCTACAGAGGGACACGAACATGCCGCGGGCGGCTTACTAGAATTTGACTAAATTATTAAGATTGGGTCAAGCGAGGGGTTTAGCACGCCCTCACTATGTGCTCGAGCGGTAGCTCCATCCCCAGCAGATCTTGCCCTGGCGAAGCAGCTCAAGGGCCTGGCCAAAGGTTCTGACCATGTCTTCTGGTGTAGGCGACTTGCGCACTTCGACGACGAGGGAGCGGCCGGCGCGCGTGCCGGAGCGCGGCACGGGCGTGATGGGGGTGTACGAGAGCCATAGCTGGGCCCAGAGCGGCGAGAGTGTGACTGCGACGTGGGCGTGCGGGAGGGGCAAACGCTGGCGCAGCGCACCGGTATGTTCGCCGGGTACGGCGGGCGCGATAAGCGTCTCGGGGAGACGGAGGAGGAGGTCCTCTACGCGTGCTGCGGGCTGGAGGCGGCTGAAGAGGACTTCGTCTTCGCCCGAGTCCTCGCACAGGGCACTTTCCGCGCGCCGGAGGTCCTCGCCCAGACGCGTAGCGACAAAGCGGTCCAGCACGGCCGCCTCGCGCGACCGCTGCGCAAACACGCTCGCGCTCGTCATGTCTGCGCTCCCCGGTGGAGGGAGGGGGTTACTGCTGGGTGACTGCAGCAGGGAGCGATACGTCGGCAGCATTCTCTCGCGGAGGATACTCGTTGCGACTGCCGTCAGCGGGTAAGTGGGGGCGGTACGTACGCAGGAAGAAGCGGCGGTCGACGGCTCGGAAATCCTGCGCGAGCCAGACTAGCCGGCGTACCCGTTCCATCTCAATATCCCATGCCCACGCGTCTGGCGTTGCGCGCGGGTCAAGCACATACATCAGGATCTTGTGCAGCAGCCCGAGGGGAAGCTTGCCGAGACCGGGCGTGCCGGGAGGGACCTTTGGTGCTGCGCCGTAGGGGGGAACAGGGATCGCGCGGGGCTCCGGGGATGGCGACCGCCGCCGCTGCTGCAAGGGCACGAGCGGTGGCTGGGGGCCGTACGTCGTCGTGGGCGCTTGCGGGAGCGGAGACAGTAGAGACGGCGTGGCAGTGTATCCTGCTGACGAGAGGAACGAGACCGACATGGCGCTGTCGGCCGACGTCGGGGCGGAGAGGGAGGCATGCGAGGTGGTGTGTGAGGGCGGGCAGGTAGGGCATGACGGGGCGATAAGGCTTGTGGGCCGTGCAGAGGACGCTTGCGAGGACGATAGCGTGCGCGCATGCGTATGGGCGTGTGCCGGCGGCGGGACCAGGGGCGGACCGGCCGCACCGTTCCCATGACTGCTGCTTCTGGGTTTCGGCTTTGCCGTGCTCGACGCACGGCTCAGTGTCTCGGAAATGGAGTTTGATGCTGGCGGCGTGGGGAGTGGGCGCCTGGGACTGATTGAGCGCGTGAGGGGGAAGCCGACCCCAGCACCCGCGCCAGAGCCCGCAGGAGGACCGTTGTACGGGTCGTTGGCAGAGTACGGCGGCGGCGGCTCGGGCTCCTCGTCACGCCGCGGCAGGATACGCTGTACGAGCTGTCGGGCGTCGAGCTTCATCGCGGCGTAGGGAAGGGGAGGGGTTGGGAGTGAGAAATGGGCGACCGCAACGCGGTCGGAGGCGTGGCCGGAGATACCGGAGTCGGTGTGGGCTGGTGTCGACGGGGGGTGTGAGGCGGCGAGGTGTGTAACGAGCAGTCGAGCACGGACAGTGGCTGAACGGTGCGATGTGGCGAGAGCGGCAAGAGTCTCGTTTGAAGAGTGTGCGGCGATGGCAGCGACGGACCCGGCGGAAGAGGCGGTGTAGAGGAGTAGGTGGCAGAGCTAGCGGCGGCGTGGATAATGCCAAGGCGTTGCGGGAATGTAGCCGGGGTAAGGTTGAACAAGTCGCCGACGGAAGCGACTGTTTCTGCCCCACTCTTACACTCACTCGCCGATCAGCCACGCGTCGCGCGGCGCCGCCGATCGATCAACATATCCGCCATCCATCCGCCGAGTCCGCCCGACTTTTGTTCACAATCACTCCCATCACGACGCGCCACGCCACTCACGCTCGCACTACTACACACACACACACATGCCCATGCTCGGCCGCCTGTTCCACCTCGGCTTTGACGCGCTCGCCGTCAGCGCCGTGCTCGCTGGTGTCAAGAAGACGACGGGGTTTGCGTGAGTCGCCAGCGCGCAGTCGCCGTCAGGCGGCTGTGCGCGCAGCAGCGGCAACGACGGCGGCGACAGTGTCGCCGTCAAGTGCCCACGTCGACCCGCTGCGCGCCCCCGCTTTACCTGCCAATGCTGACACCCGCCCCTCCCGTCACACGACTTTCGTTATCCGCGCGCATGTCCTTCGCGATGCTTCGTTCCGACCCCGCGCCTGTCCTCGCGCCTCACGCCTCGCTTTGCTCGGCGTTCGGCTCCAGCCCCGACACGTCGCAGATTCCTGAATCTTCGATCAAGTCCATCGCCGACGGCTACTTTTCCGCGGGCGAGAGCGTGTTCAACTTTATCACCGGGCAGGCGGTGACATCGCAATATTTCAAGCGCGTCAACTAGGCGTGTGACAGCCTCGCGCCATTAGGATAGATGTATCCGGTCTATTAGAGTACTGATATCTACGAGCTGGGCGGGGGCGCGGCGTAGAACCCCCGCGACGCGAGGTCGGCAGCGTGCGCCTTGCCCGCGAGACGCACGTCGCGGTCAGTGAACATGCGCCAGAAGGGAAGAGCGATCTGGTGTCAGCTGGACGGATGCGACAAGCTCACAGTGCCAATGAGGAGAAGGACAAAGTCCAACGGCCCGTTACTCGGAACAGGGCCGTTACTGACACACCGCACGAGCTCGGCGGCAATGTCGTTGGTGATCTGGTAGTTGCCGCGCTTGAGGCCACGGACGAGGATGGCCGCTGCCGCGTCGCATGTGATCGGCTTGTCGCCCTCCTCGATCTTCTGCGTGATCGCCGGCTTGGTCTGGTTTTCTTCGTCGTAGCCCGGAGAGAGCATCCCGCTGGGCATGTACAGGTGCACGTTGATGCCGTAGAGCTGGAGCTCGCTGCGGAGCGAGTCGGCCAGCCCTGGCGTTAGCAACCCGCGCCTCGGAGCGGGGCGGAGAGGTGCATCGCGCGTACACTTCAAGCGCGTCCACAGTGTGCGTGTCCACAACACGCTGCCACCTCGCCCAGGGGCCGAGCTGGGACTCACCGCGAATGGCGAATTTGCCCGGAGCGTAGGTCGTGTAACCCGCAAACGACGTGTATCCGAGGAACGACGCGACAAAGGTGATACTCCCCGTGGCCTTCTGGCGGACCATCATCTTGACGGCCGCGTGCGCCGTCCACGCCGAAACCCAGTACACGCCATCGAGGCCCTGGGGTGGTGAGCGTGTTTCAGGACGCGGCGCGCTACGCCGACAGCGTCGCGCGCGACTCACCTCGCGCAACTGTTCCGGCGTCGCATCGACAAACAGACGCGGCCGCGCCATACCAGCACACAGAAAGACGTAATCCGGCGCTTTACCTCCAAACTCTGCTGCGGCCTTTTCGAGGGCTGCGGCCGAGTCGAGGCGGTCAGACATGTCGGCGGTCACGAAGAAGACTTTCTGGGACGGCGACGCGAGGGCTTTGAGCTCCGCGACAGTCTCTTCGGCACGTTTCGCGCCGCGCGCAACAATCACGACGTGCGCGCCACGTCGAACCAGGTCGACGGCGAGAGACTTGCCCAGTCCCGCGGACCCGCCGGTGATATAGCAGAACTGCCGTCAGCCGCTCACCGGCGAGAACACTCACCTTGCCCTCGGGGTTGAAGTGGTTACGCCCGAATCCAAACATGGCAAAGATGGAGATGAGGACGACCAGGACGGCCGCGGCCATGGCGAGCATATGCTGGAGGCCGGTAGAGGCTTGAGTGGAGGGAGGGATCCGGAGAGACGTGGTGGATGTTGCAAGGTGACTGACACGCGTGTCATGTCGTGGCGTCCAAATTAAGGAGGGCCGGTTTCAGGCACGACCCGTGAGCAAAACTACTTCGCATACGTGCCTCTACGTATCGCTCTGGACCAGTCGCCTAGTCGCGACGCATCAGTGCATGTGTTGTGCTCGCCTCTACGCCGTCATGTCCATTTAGCAACGGCCCAAAGTGCTAAGGATTACGCTTGCTGCTCTAGGCGTCTTTGAGGGCTCTTGGATCGACGCTCCCCACTCATGAGTCTATTTGAACCGCCTCAAAGACAATTATGTGTCCAGAGGCGGACTGCGCCGCTGCTACGAGTTCATAAGCCAGCTATGAACCTGCCTCTCTAACCTACCCCCCCGCACTACGCACCCCCGTCGTTCGGCGTGGGCGCAGGCGGCCGCTCCTTGCCGCAGTACTGGCACACACAGACGTCGTTCTCGTCGCCGTAGATAACACAGGGTCCTGCCGTGCCGTGAGCCCCACAAGCATAGGAAGCACTCACCGCCGCTGTTGTCCCCGTTGCTGTCGCCTGAGCACGTCGGGTAGCCCATTGCGAGTAGCGTGGGTAGGCTGCTTGAGCGCCGCTGGTGACTCTGGCGATGAGGTCAACCCACGACCACCTTATATCCTCTCCAACGCGAGCTCAAAAGTCCATCTCACTTGCTCGGTGCTTCCCATCTCGCACTTGCTCGCGCTCGCACGTTCACATTCGCACGGGCGCATTCGCATCGGCGCGGGGTAATTCCGTCCGCCCCATGAGACACTCCGACCTGCATATCCGCCCGTTCGCCGCAGTCGCACAAGCCGATGCATCGCTCGCTCCGCTCCGGTCACCTGTGTCAGCTCACACTGCCGTCCCAGCCACGTCAGGTGGTATCGCCGCCCGCGCCCCTAACGCTTCGCGTTAGTGGCACCGGACACCCCCGCCATCAGCATCAGTTGATGCCCCAATAGTAGGCGCGATCACGCCAATCTCCGCGCACTTCGCGCGCGCTCCGCGCCCGCCTGCCCCAACAAACGGCAATCGTACATCCTAACATAACACCTGTCAACTGTCCAACGGCGTATAGCGCCGTGGGGCCTAGTACGGACCATACATGGTGCGCGGGGCGCAGAGGTGCCCGCGTCGTGGTGGGGTGGTGGTGTCGACACAAGGTCGACACGAGACCGGTAAGCCCGATTACTGCTGCCAGGGCTCGAGACAGCTGAGCGGGACCACGCCTCTGTTGTGCGCGTCGTCCTCGCACAGGCACCAGCCGTCGTCGTACGTCGTGTGCAGGTACAGCTGCTGGCCCTGGGTGATGGCCAGCTCGTCTTCGAGCGAGCGTACAAAGCCCACCTTGACCCGCACCATCATGCCATCATGCAGACCACCAGCGGCACCAGCGCCACTGCCACCCGCCGCAGCAGCACCAGCGGCACCAGCGACGCCCGCGGCGGCGGCAACAGCGCCGCCAGACGACGTGCGGTCGCCAGGGAGACCGGGCTGCTGGCCCGTCGGCGATGTGGGACCTGGGTGCTGCCCGTCAAACTGCTGGGCGCCGTACGCGGCGGCGGCACCAGCGCCGACGCCCGCACCAAGACCTGCGCCGGCACCAGCCATGTTGGCCGGGTCCTCGGGGTAACCGCCAGCGTACTGGCCCTGGGGATAGTAGCCCTCCTGGCCAAACTGCTGCTGAGGGTACATGGCGTCATCGCCGTAGCTGGGGTCGAGACGGTCCGCAGGCGGGAAGGAAGGCTGCTGGGCGTCCATGGGGTACGACTTTTCGTAGGTGGGGTCCTCTGTCGCGGCGGCCGTCTGCCAAGGCTCAAACATGGACGAGCGGTTGGCGGTGCGACGCGCACGGGACCGACGCCGGATGTAGACGGTCGCGAGGAAGCCAAGGAGGGCGACACCGGCAATCACACCAATAACGACACCCGCGATCTGCGTGTCAGTGCTTCTGTGCCAAGGGGGTTTGTTGTCACGCGACTCACGGCTCCCGACGACATGCCGCCGCTGCTCTTGCCTGCGTTCGCAGCGTCCGCAGAGGAGGTGGGTCGTGGGGTGGAGACCGTGTTGAGCGACGGCCGTTTAACAGTGGTAGTGACGTCCTTGGGGGCCGTTGTCGTGGGGGTAGTCTCCGATGACGAGGACGAAGAGGATGAAGAGGACGTCGTCGGCCGGGCCGACGTGGTAGACCGCGTGCTGGTGCTCGTCTCAATTACTGTCGTGGGCTCCTGGGTAGTCGAGGGCTCGGTGGGAGTTTCGCTTGAGGAGGAGGAAGACGACGAAGTGGACGTCGGGGCCGGGGGCGTAGTCTCCTCGGAAGTCGTCGGGGGTGACGGCTTGGTCGTTGGCGTTGTGCGGCTGGAAGTGGACTGTGGGGGCTGGGGCTGGGTGTGCGCAGGGGACGAGGTTTGCTCGTTGGCGCCGCCGCCGTTGCTGCCGCCGCCATTACCGCTGCCGCTGTTTCCGGCGGGTGTGGTTGCGCCGCCATTCCCACCAGCTGTTGGTGTCGTTGGGGCAGGCGCGGGAGCGGCGGCCCCGCCGCCATTCGGGCGTGGTTCGGCCATGGTGAGGCTGTACGAGTTGACGAAGACAGCGGTGATGAAGGATTCAAGAGGCGGAAGACTGGGTCAGCATCGATCAACACGGTCACAAGCGTCCGGCCGACAACGGCGCAGGACCTAGCAGACACTCACGTAGCCTAAGAATAAGAAGGGGAGAGAAAGAGTGGGTCAAGAAGGATCAAGAAGGTGTCGCGCGTTGCAAGCGAGGCTGCTTGACGCGTGAAGGGGGCGGGCGTAGGGAGGGAGAGGGGGTTGGGTCGTTTGACGCGTGCGGGATTTCGCGGGGCGCGGGACGTGTTTGGCGGTGAAGAATGAAGCAAGAATGCGCGCGCGTGGTCGGATTGCGAATGAAAGAGGGTGTAAAAGTAAAAAAGCAAGCGGCGAAGGGAAAGGGAGAAGCGATGAGCAAGCAAGAGTTGTTGTAAAGAGCGACTGTGATGGTGATGATGATGAGAAGAGTGGTTGCGACGTGGGCGATGGGAATGTTGATGGCACCAGCAGAGGGAAGGTGTGTGGTTGCCGTCAAAGGAGGGGGCCAAGAGTGGCTGGTGCGGGCATGGATGGGCACGAGACCAGAGACGAGCAGCGGGAGAGGTGAAGGAGCAGAGGGGGCGGTTTGTTTTGGACACTGCGCCCTCGATTTCTTTTCCGAAAGTGTAAACCCTTAAAAAGTGTCCTCGGGTCTGATGCCTAGCGTGTTTGGTCTATGCGCTGGGCGTCTCCCGTAAGCTCTCTCCTCTTCTGCTCTTCTACCCCGCCCCGCCCGCAGTCGAGTGCAGTCCGGGACCCTTTTCGGGAGGTCCGGGCCTTTGGGACGACTCTAGTAGAGACGCGCCAGCTAGCTTCAGGAACAGCTTCCCCTTTTAAACCTGCCTGTCTCTCTGCTGTCATGCCTTGCAGACAACTAGCCCCGGTTTCATTTTGAGCCCTGTGTTCCGTGCTAGCTTCCGGCGTGTGCTGCCTGCGGTCTGTATGCTTTGCATCCACGTCCCCTTGCCCCTGGTGTTACCCTGACACTTCCCTGTCTTCGGTCCCTTCAAAACCAAACAAACACTCGACCCGTCTCCCCTTGTTTTTTTTTTTTCTCTCCTCTCCATGGCTTGATTTGCAGTCGCGTCGGCCGTCAACAAGGCTGGGGACGTCGTCGTCGCCGAGGCCGAGCGGGGCCGAGACCGACTCGGCGGCGTAGATAAAAAAGCAAGACGCCACTAAGTGGCGTTGGCTTAAGAGGACCCACATGCACTGGCGGCCCTCGGCGGCTGCGAAGCCTTTTTACTCTGGACGCTGTGTTTGGTCAGTTGACCTGGACGAGGGCTAAATTGAGCGCGCAGTGACGGAAAAGGGGCCAGGAACACGTAGCATGTGTCCTCCACTGACTACGATGTAAACACTCTCGGCATTCACAGAGCTTGTACCATCCGATGAACACGATCAAGGGGAGAGATAACTTGCTTGCTCCACACGATGCAGGATCTATAATCTGCACTATTCAATTGCCGCCCTATTGAACGAGTGTCCATCGCCGCGGCGACGACGCGCAGTGGGGCCAACGGCACCCGTTTGGCCTCGCTGTAGCCTGATTCGCAGCAAAGCCAACTGCTCCTCGCGCGCCATCATGCTCAAGTCTTGCATTGTATCTTGTAGCTTGTTACTTTTGATGACGATCACAGTCGTGCAGTCACGGCGGCACGCGGGCACGTGTGTGACAGCAGGTACCTGGGTACAGCGTTTGTACGCGTGTGCGGCACGGATCTGTGACAAGCAACGAGGGGATGATGAGGTAACTCGAGGTGGTTCATCATTGTTGCAGCCAACTCCTGCGTCGTGATTCCGGCACACCCGGGGCGGCGTTGCCTCTTGGCCGTCGACACATGTCCACACACCCCTGGACATGTGTCGAGCTCTACCGTTGTTCCATCTCACTGGCCGTACTGGTGTGCTGACGCGACCCGTAGCTTGCGACGTTGTCCACTGTGCCACCCATAACCCTATACAGACAAGTACACTACAACCAGCCGAGCCAGCCCGCCCAACACCCCTTGATCCCATCCCAGCGGCCCATGGCGTCGTCGCCGAGGCGGACAATCTTGAAGCCGGCGGGATCGTTCAGCCAAGTCTCGAGAAAGTGTGTGAGCTGGGAGATGTCAGCATGGACAAAGCACGCGACATACGACGTCAGGCGAGCGTTTCTCGACGACGACCCACGCGACGGCGCCGCGCGCGCACGTCGCCGCGAGCGTGTCCACCAGCGGCCGGACCAGGTGCTCATTGTAGATACAGTCCACGGCGAGGACGAGGTCGGCGTCCGCGCCGGGCGTGTCGGAGCGTAACGCCCCCGCTGCGTTGCCCTGCGCTCGCCGCCGCGCGGCAGACACGTCTTCCCAGTCGAGCTCGGCGACAGCCGCCTCGTGCGCGCTGTCATACCCCGCCTTGCGCGCCACGGCGCGTGCCGCCCCGGCATTGTTCGCAATGTTGCGCGATACAAGGCGCAGGTTGTCGCGCCTGTCTGTGGCCGTGTACGCGCCGCACAAAGGCGCAATGAGCGACGCAAGCACACCTGTGCCAGCGCCCAGCTCGAGGACGCGCGCTCGTGAAAGCACAGGCATAGAGAGTAGCGGCTCCGGTGGCGCAAATAGCGCTTGCGTCAGTACGTGCCGCGCGAGAAACAGGCTGCGGTCGTTAGTGTTTGCTGGGGTAGTGCACACTTACGACGAGCGCCACAGTACACTGCCCGTCTCGCCGCTGCGTGCGCGCAGCGCGCCCGGGTCCTGTGTCACCACGACGTCGAGGGATACGGGCTCGGCACGGCGGACGCGTTCCGCCCGGCGTCGACCACGCCGCTTGCCCGCATGCTCAGGTACAGGCGACGTGGGCGAGGCGGGTGACAAGGCGCCGTCCTCTGGCGGCTCAATTTCCAGCGTGAGCGACAGCTCGGGCGCGCGCCCGTCGAGGTATCCCAGTCCGCCCTGGTGGTCGCTCAGGCCGATGTACAGGTCCATGATCTGGCATGAGCACCCAACTGGTTCCGTGCAACTTGCCTCCTCGTCGGCGTCGAGCACGCGCACCGCGTCGCCCAGGTGCATGAACAGCCCGCCTGGTGGGACTGGCGCCTCGGCCGCCATTGTGCGCGAGTGGTTGTTGTCGCGTTGAGCAGTGCGTGGACGCGTAATGCAATGAGTGGGCACAGTTGGGCGGCAAATTGGGCCGCGGAGCCGAGTTGCTCCGCGAGCATTCCGCGCCGCACACTTCCGTGTCCGGAATGAGGCAAGTCACTTGCAAGCTGCATACTCCAGATACGTTATAGGTACAAGGCAGGTACCCGCCCTAACCACGACATGTGCACTGCCGCTCAACTCATCACATTACCTCCCCGCTGCGGTTGTTGTCTGGGAACGACCCAGCCACCGCTTGGCGCCATGTACATATTCCGGCCCCAACGCACCAGGCAGAGGTACATTATCAACTATTTTGGGCGACTATAAGGTTTCTACTTTCTACCTGTCAATGTTCGTGTTCTTGTTGCGGTTACGGCTTGTACTCGCAGGTTGCGTTCTCGTGGCGGCCGAGGCCAAGGGCCTCAGCGACACGGTGGGCAATGTCGACGTTGCCCATGACGCCGCGGAAGAGCTCGTGGCCGGGACCCCAAGCGTAAATGGGGACGTCGACGAGGGAGTGGACGCCCTGGCCGTTGGACACGTCCAGGTTGCCAGTCATGGCAAAGCCGTCCTTGTTGTCATCGGGGTTGAAGAAGTAGCCCTCGCCCTTGGCCTTGTCCTTGACGGAGGGGATGCGCTCGTGCTCTGCACTGACGACAAAGCTCTCGCGCTTGTCGGGGAACGTCGCCCAGCCGTGCGCGATGGTGTAGCGCGGGTCCCAGGTGACAGGGAAGCCGTCGCCCTGAGGCGAGTCAAACGACGAGTGGTTGGTCGGGCTGACGTCGTGGGGCACGACGTACGCGCTCAGACCCGAGTTCTGGTACACGCCGACTGCGTCGCGCTTCTTGCGGTCGTCCTTTTGCTCCTTGAGGAACTTTGTGTCGGCAGAGCCGTACACGTCAAAGCCGTGGCCATGGTCCGCAGTGACAATCACGAGCGTGTCCTCGAGCTCGCCAATCTCCTCGAGGTGCTTGAGCGTCGCGCGGAGCGTGTCGTCGAGCTCGAGGAGGTCGCCGAGAGCGCGGTCGACATCCTGCACGTGCATCTCCTTGTCAATAAGCGCGGCCTCGGACATGAGGGTCCAGCCGGTGCCGCGCGCCTTGGCACGAGTCGAAAGAATGTCGATGGCCTTGAGGGTCATCTCCTTGAGACCCGGCTGGTCGTATGCGCCCTCCGTGCCGTCAGGCTGAATAGCGTACTTGAGCGTGTCGGGGTAGACGTGCTTGTCAAGCCAGGTGGAGAGGTTGCCGTGCGTAAAGATGGCCAGCGCACGCTGGTCGTTGTTGAACGCCTCGAGCTGCGTCTTGTTGAAGCCGACCTGGTAGCCGTTCTCGGCCCAGCGGTCAAACTGGTCGACGTTGTGGTTGCCAGGACCAGCGATAAAGTTCTCGGCACCGCCGCCAAAGAGCACGTCAATGCCAGCCCACGGGTACCACGAGTGGTTGGCAGACGTGCCCGTGAGGTACTGCTCGATGACAACGTCGTACTCGGAACGAAGCGACGTGTGCGTGCACACGGCCGCGGGCGTCGCATCGGCGATGTACGCCTTGGAGACGACGCCGACCTGGCCACCAGTCACGCGGCGGAACATCTCAAACACCGTCTCCACCCTGGCGTTGTCGTAGCCCTTGCCAGTCGAGTCGGTGTAGGCGTTGAGGCCGTTGACAGTCATCTTGTGCTGTGGACGTCAGTCGTTGCTTTACCGCATACACTTACACCAGTGAACAGGGCCGAAGCCGAGTTGGCCGAGTCGGTGATGAACGAGTCGAGCGAGTGGGTCATCTGGGAGCCGTACGCGGGCGCCTCGTCAAGCTTCATCTTGCTCTGGTAGCGGCCGTTGACCATCTTGTGGGCCAGGAGACGGGCGGCGGAGATCATCGACGTCGCCATGCCGTCGCCGACAAAGAAAATCATGTTTTTGGCCTTCTTGCAGTCGGCGTCGAGGGGCAGGACCTCCCACGTCGCCTCGGTCGTCTCGCCGCCGTTGAAGGTGAGCACCGCCTTGTACTTGCCCGGGTTGTGCAGCTGGACATTGCGGTACGACTTGGACACGGCGTTGACGGCCGTCGGCGTTTTGGCCTCCTTGGCGTACAGGTCCTCGAACCAGGTAAAGTTGTGAGACTTGACTAAAGGTTAGTTTGTGCGTTGGCGTTGGCTCACGCTCTGGGTCGGCAACGCCGAAGAACTGGGTCACATCGACGAGCTCGCCGCCCTCGGGGCCAATCTTGAGCGAAAAGTTGGTGTCGACCTTGCCGGCGTTGTACGCCTCGGTACCGTTGACAGGCGCCTGGACCTCGACACGGATGTCAAACGTCTCTACAGCGTTAGTTACACTGACATCCAATGGTACCCACGGCCGGGAACAAAGTCGACCTGGTCGGGCGGGAACAAGCAGCCAAGCTTGGGACACGCCGCGGTACGGCGGAACGTCTGGGCGCTCACGCCGGCGGCAGCGACAAGTACGCTCAGCAGCTGGACAGCAACCATTGCTACGTGAGTGCTTGTTTTCTTGATCGTCAAAAGGCCAAGAATTGCGCAATGCTCCGCCGCTATTTGAGTCTCTGGGCGACCATACCCCGTCAACACGTTTATCTCGTCGTCTTCCGCTTCCGCATCCGTCAATGCTCTCGATCTAGTCAATGACGCTGTGGGTCAGAGGGCTGTGAGTGAAACAGGGTTCACAGCTCGTCGCTCGCAAACTGTCGTCGCTGCATATCAGATAGTAAGCTCAAGAACGTGGTTTAAGCTGTGCCTCTTGCGTTCAAGTATTACTCGGGCTATCGCCGCTGCGGATGAAGAGGTACGCCGTCGTTAGCCAGTTGGAGAAGGTGAGAGAGTACGTGGGTAGAAGTTTGGGGGGGCATGCAACATGCGGCCAGGGGAAAAGGGGGTCGGCCGCGATCGCTCGTAACTGGACCGAGAATGAATGAGAGGATAAACTCGGACTGGCCCCGCCAGACGGGGCCGAACCGCCGCGCCCGAGCGGGCCGGTGTCAACGATGACCGAGTTGACGACAACAAACGATAGGAGAGTGTTGTGCCTGACCAGGACCAGTGAATGCTCTGGAGGGAGTAACGCCCGGAATGCCAGAGCCGGCCGACGCTAAGTTGTTGTCCCGAACGTAATTGTAAGTGGAACCTGGCGGATCAGGTGTTCACCGCCGCCACACACGTGCGATGACGGCGCGTGGCAACATTGCAGGTTCAGGAGTATGGAGAATTCCATCCGCCAAGTGGCCGTGGGTGCTCCTGGTCCCAAGATCCCAAGAACTGTCCAAGCAGCCGCGTGGAAGCATATGAAGACGGATTGTACCGGATTGTGCGTCGTAAGAGCGCATGTACGGAAAGCCGTGGTGGTAAGCGACAGCGACAGGGCCGGCAGCTCCAATAGTGAGGTCATTGCCCCTTGCATGTCGGAGCAAGGCGGTCGCAACGGTGTTCGGTCTTCGGAGCGTTTCCAACGCTGTTGGGGACGCACTGACATCCTCGTGTCGAGCACACTCCGCGCACAGCACAGACAGAACCTCCCTCCCAAACATTAGCGCCGAGCAAAGGCCATGAGATCAATCAGCTTTGTCAGAGTTCTAAAAACAACACCAGCCGCGCCCGCCATCGTGGGCCTGATCGACATGGCTTTCGCCATTCAGTTGACAGCGGCGGCGCGAGACCAGAGCTTGAAGTCTGTAGTCTGAGCACGCGCGCGCGGCACGCAATTGCGCATCACATGGTTTGAGGGGCTGTGAGTCCGTGGGTCATGCGAGTGTGCGTGCGAGCGTGCGTGCAAGGTGTCATGGGGAGGTTTGACGCAGTGACTGCGAGTGGGAGAGAGACGGAGTGGAGTGGAAAAATGTTGAACGAGCGAGTCACAGTTGACCAAATAAAGCACGTTCGTTATTATGCCAAGACTTTTCGTTGGCGTTTCAGGGTGGCGCGGTCGGTGCCTGGTGCCAACCAAGAGATAAACGCACAAACCCGACCTTTGGCAGAGCACAACTTTGGCCACTCGACGCCGTCAAAATCGCGCCATGTGCATGCATAACCGTGTCACCCGGTGCACAACGGGCTCATGCATTTGACCGAGTGCACCAGCACTCTGTACCCATTTTCGTTGGTTGGCGGAAGTCTGGTCCGTGCAGTGTGGAGAACAGTTTGGAGGCGTAAAGCGGCCCCAGCCGCCCACTGGCAGTCGATCGAAAATCCATGCATTTGGCGCCGCCATGCGCTCTGTGCCTACGCTGTGGCTGCCATGAGCGCCTCCATAAGAACAATTCTCCAGTGTGCCCGATCACAGTGGGGCTGAAGTGTCGCACAAAGTCAACAGAACGGCGTAAATGGATTTATGGCACAGGATGCTGGAATGCCGAGCACATCTTACTGCAACATCCGGCGCCGACTTTTTGTGTCGGCAATCAAACTCCCTCCATTCCTGCACTGTAACTACTCGGTAACGAGCTTGCGACACCCGGCCGGAGGAGTAAGAACTCTCTGACCCAACGAGGCGTGGGACACAAAGCATGCTTGGCCGTGGCGTCCCCGGAGGCGTGTGCCACAGGTGTGAGCTGCACAGACATGAATGAATGGATGTCTCTGTCTCCGGCAGTACAAGCAAAAGGCGTGATCCGCCGGCTGAGACAGACGGTCATGTGCGCGTAGCGTAGTGTTTGTCGGCAACTCTTGCGCCGTCAGATGTCAGGTCCAGCCCAGGAACCACGACCCCCTGGCGTTCTTTCAGCAGGAGGTCGAGGGCGCGGCGTGCAGGTTGTTGTACGTACAAACCTGCCCGCGAACGCACTCCCGGCCGGCTCACCATGCACCACACAGAGCATATGGCCCGTGTATACCGTCAAGTTGCCGGGTGTGCGGGTGTGGTTTTGCTCCGGTGTCCAGTGCGGTGGTTAATGAAAGCCATGCCCTGGGTGGGGTTTAGCGCTGCGACCTGGCAATGCCAAGACTTTGTGCCAAGGATACGTGCAGAAACGTGTGTTGCTCGCTCGTCGAGTCGTCGAGTGAGCTCAGACTACAGCGTCTAGCACGTTTGCGTCGTGTCCAGACTGCTAGGCCGTGCAGATGAGGAAAAAAAGTCCAAGATACGCCGTGGTGGGAACTCGGGCGCGGTTCAAAAAGCGGGCACGGTCAGTGCGTGTGGCCATCTCCCCAGCTCAACACACACCAACTACCGCCTACACACGCTCTCACCACACGCATACGCCTGCCCACCATGGCGTACATGCACCAGTATGACTACATCTTCGTGATCGGCTTGCTGTTCGCCGCCCTCGACGCGTTCAACATCGGTGCCAACGATGTCGCAAAGTGAGTGTGGCTACCGGGAAATGGTCGTGTGCACCACTTCAGCCTAGCGCCCCAGGATGTGGCATGTGGCACACGACCCCTCACCGTCCCACCCCACCCGCCAACATCTACTAACCATCCCAGCTCGTTTGCCACCTCGGTGTCGTCGCGGTCCCTGTCGATGAAGCAGGCCGTGATGCTCGCTGCCTTGTGCGAGTTCCTCGGTGCAGTGCTTGTCGGTGCAAAGGTTACGGGCACGATCAAGAACGGTATTATCTCGCTGTCCGTGTTCAAGGGCAACCCGGGTGTTCAGATGCTCGGTTTTACCTGCGCCCTCGTTGCCTCGGCGACCTGGCTCATGATCGCCACCAAGAAGTCGTGGCCCGTCTCGACGACCTACTCGATCGTGTCCGCTCTCGCCGGTGTCGGTGTCGCCTTTGGCGGCGGCGGCGCCGTCAACTGGGGCTGGAACAACGGTAAGGGTATCGCGACCATCTTTGCCGGCTTTGGTATCGCCCCCGCTATTGCCGGTGGCTTCGGTGCCGTCGTCTACCTCATCACCAAGTACGCCGTCCTTGTCCGCAAGAACCCCGTCCGCAACGGCCTGTACATCTCCCCCCTGTACTTCTTCACCGTCACCGCGGTCCTCACCATGTCGATCGTCTACAAGGGTGCGCCGTCGCTCAAGCTCGACAAGCTCAGCGAGACCACCGTCGCCCTCGCCATTGTCCTCACTGCCCTCGTCGTTGCTGCTCTCTCTGTCGTCTTCTGGCTCCCCTACGTCTACTGCAAGGTCATCCGCAAGGACTACACCCTCCGCTGGTACCACTTCTTCCTTGGCCCTCTGCTCTGGAAGCGCCAGCCCCCCGCCGACGCTGAGCAGATTGTGACTGGCCACGTCCCCGACTACCGTGTTCGCGACCGTGACGAGCCCCAGGGCGCCATCAACCAGACGGCCCAGCACCCCAACGCCGCCGCCGACCCTGAGGTCACCCCCAGCCGCTCGCTCGAGGACAAGGAGCTGGACCTCGAGAACTTCAACAACGCCCCCGCGGCCCCCCGCCAGGCCGCGCCCCTCGCCGAGGTCGAGGCTGAGGACCGCCACGAGATTGAGGGCCCCTGGATCCTCCCCCGCAACCTTTGGATCATTCTCCGCTGGAAGGTTATCCCCCGCCTCACCAAGGGTATCAACTTTGACGTCCACAAGGCTCAGAAGGAGGGCATGGGCTCCAAGGACGGCAACCGGATTGCCGAGATGCACCAGCAGGTCGCCCAGTACGACAACGAGACCGAGCACCTCTACTCGTTCCTCCAGGTTCTCACCGCGTGCACCAACTCGTTCGCCCACGGCTCCAACGACGTTGCCAACGCCATCGGTCCCTTTGCCGCCATCTACTACGTCTGGTCCCACGGCGAGGTCACTCCCAAGGACACCCCCACGCCTACCTGGATTCTTGCGTTCGGTGGTGCCATGCTCGTCATTGGTCTCGCCACCTACGGTTACAACATTATGATGACCCTCGGTAACCGCCTCACCCTCATGTCGCCCTCGCGTGGTTTCTCCATGGAGCTCGGCTCGTCCATCACTGTCCTCCTCGCGTCCCAGTACGGTATCCCCGTCTCGACCACCATGTGCATCACCGGTGCCACTGCCGGTGTCGGTCTCGTCTCGGGTGGCCCCAAGGCCGTCAACTGGCGCGCCTTTGGCTGGATCGTCCTTGGTTGGCTCCTTACCGTCCCCGTCGCGGGCACGGCCGCCGGTATCCTTGCCGGCCTCTTCATCAACGCCCCTCACTGGTAAACGCATTATCTTGTACTTTTTGTTATATCTAGGTCTCCATTGCAAAAGATTCGGCGCAGTCAGCCGTCTCGTAGGTCCTCATCTGTTTCCTTAATACACATAGATGCACTTTTGGTTATCACTACTGCTGCGTTGCACTCGTCGTTAGAGCTGACGCTGGGTCAGAGCGGGCACGTCGGTCATCACCTTGATGCGTGTCGGATTTGAGCAACCTCCCAATGGCGCCATCGACAAGTAAAAGCCCACCGCAACGCGAAACGATTTGCCTGGTTGAACGTTCACAAAAGCATAATCGACGCAAACTGCCAGCCCTCGACGTGTCAATTCCTGTCGGCCCATGCACTCGACGCTGTGGGCTCGGTCTGGATCGAGTCTAAAATGACCGCTGTGCAGTTGGGGTTTGGTCTGTGCCAAGCGACCACAGCGCACAGCGCTTGCTTTAGTGGTACACATCATTTTATCGTCTTACTGACAAATGCCGTCGCCTCACCGCCGCGTTTCGGCCTTGACCTCATGACTCATATGTGACACTGAGCAGCATCATACAGAGGTGCCTCAAGGTTGAGCGATGCACTTCGCACCAGTTTCATCAACTGTGCTCAACCGCTACTCACACGGGCTCACCAGTCTGCACCATGTCTCCAGCTGAACGTCCTGAAAGCGGACATTCTAGCTACGGCATGCGCCATTGCGTACTTCAAGAGACACCTTTGACCGACGAGGATGTGTGAGAGAGCCTCCTGCTCATGTATCTGCGCAGCAACTCCTTGGCACAAGGCTTTGGACTAAAAGGCTCGTCGCAGGCGCCTAGTCGTCGGCAGACCTCGGTGGGAGACAACCGTTCTCTCGTATTGCCGGGCACACGCTGGGAGGGGCCAGCGGCCGAGCAGGGGGTTGGCTTCTAGCTGCTTCACGTCGCCCAGAACTGTCGCCTTCATACCCCAAGTCCTAAGCATTTAGGGAGTTGCTTAATACAAAGACCCGTGGCCAACCACACGCAAGCGATGAGATGAAAGTGGTTGCTTTTTGCATGCCCGCGGGGAGTAAAGAAGAACACAGACACGTCCTCATTCGCATCGACGCATCTGCACATGTATTTGTATCCCCTGCGCCCTTTTCGCGACAATCAAGCACCTGCTGTCGTCCATTATCCTTTCCACTTCTCTCCGGTTTATGAATCCTCTGGCACCACAGCACATTCGACTTTCTTCTTCGCAGCCGTCCATCTCGCCAACAGCCAGCTTCCCTTCAACATGAGCAGTGCGACTGCGCCTACCGAGCAGCCCACGCCGCCAACTGATGTGCCTGTCGCCACTGAGAGCCCCGGCGTTCTTGACTTTGGCGCGTACCCACACCTTTTCGACCTGGTTCTTGATAACGCCTGCGGCCCTGTTCTCGAGATGTGCAGGTATCTCTCGCGCTCGGCGTGCGCAGCCGTTGACGATCTGTATCGCCGTCGTCTGCCCCACGTCGTTCTTAACCACGACCACGATGACGCCGGCGTCGTGCGCGCGTATAACCCTGGAGGCATGTACGCTGGACTGAGTCTCCGCCTCTCATCTGCCGATGAAGACTTGCCTGCCCGCCTCGGGCAGCGTTTTGGGGCAGTAAAGGCTATCGAGGCGAGCACACCCCTGGACACGGCGGCCTTCAAGACTTTTGCGCAGCTGAGTAGCAACCTCCAAGCGATGATTTTTGGCGATAAGGCGAGCACACTAGCGTTTGCACGGCCCCTCAACTATGGCCTTGAGACGGTACCCCACAAAGTTGTATCTTGCGACGTCGCAAGGTTAACCGTTCATGAGGAGCCGGCGTTACCCTTTCCTGGGCAACGAACAGTGGTGAACGTAACCACGAGTCTGTCCAATCCCGAAAGATCCCTATTTTTCGTTGAAATGCTTGGGCAGGACAAGCACGGCGTACTAGTCCTCAACTTTACAAACTGGAGGACCAACGGACTCAACAATCACTGGACAATCAATCTTGAGAGTATGCTTGAATGGGCCCGGACAATGTCAACTAGCGTCATCCTTGTCGACCTGCATCACCTTACACCAATGTTTGGCTGCACCACGCGGCATGATTTCCCCGACGCTGAGCCTCACCCAAATCGCTTTCCAGCTCATCTTGTCAACGCTTTGCAGACCGGCAGGTACGACGTGCCCGGCCCACTGTCACACGACCAGTTCCTCGAAGATTGTGACTTCACCCTGCTATCGCAGGAAGAGTATTTGACCACTCTCACGCCCCAGCAGCGCAAATGGGAAGGTTACGCCTAGCCATGTTTTGCTACCACAAGATTTCTTTCCCATAGGAGATCTCTGTTCTGTCGCGCGTTGACAACGGTCATCAGTTCCCCCCCACGACTCCGGCGACCCCTCAATACACACATGAACTCACGCATCCAAACTTTTGTTAACAAGACTTCCTGTGCTCCAAGTCAGTGATGTGAATACCGTCGCGTCAGCGATCCTGCGGCTCGGTCCCCGCCCTCCCGAATCCGACTTGTGCGCCCTCCGGTGTGGGAGCTAGAGCTTTCCTTCCCAGGCCAGATCCCGGTCAACGGCGCGGTCCACAACATAGTGTACATCAATTCGGCAAGATGAAATTTGTAGTCGAACAACAGAGACATACAACGAAAGTATCCGCGATGCCATCCTGTGTAGATTCAGGGGCAGGCGTGGAGTTGGGCAAGCGCGCACGAGCGAGCGCACGCGAGGTCTACTTGTTGTGTTCCTTGAGACCGGTCTCGCGCTGTTTCTCCCCGTTGCGCGCGTACGCGCGTAGCCTGTGCATTAGATATCACGTAACGACTCTAACGACCTACTTCGCAATGAGGGGGCTGTCGCGCCAGCGGGGCGGCGGATCAGCGCGCGCGAGAGCCCAGGCATAGACGTCGTTCTCAGGCTCGGCGAGGAGTGCGTCGAGTTCACGCAGCTGCGCGACGTCCATGGCGGGTAGGTGTGCTCGTGCAAATGTACCGACGAGGAGGGCTGCTGCGTCGGAGGACCGCGCGGCGGCGCGGCGCGCAATGAACGCGAGGCGCGCGCGCAGCTTTGCTGCTGTCTCTGGGGCGGGCGCGCGGGGCGGCGCAGCGCCAATTGGCGGTGTCGCGCGGCTAGGCGGCGGCGTGACGTGTGCTGGAGCGCCGGCTGCGGGCGGGTTCGCGCGCGGTGGGAGCGGAACGCGCGGCGGCGGCGGCGGAGGAGGAGGCATGAATGCGCTGTCTGTCGGGTTCAGGAGCGGGAACGCGCGTGGCTGCGCGCAGACTACCGCCGCGGCGGAGCTGAGCGCGCGCGCATGCGATGGGCGCAGAGAGACGAGCATCATTGTGTAGTGCGAGAGTTGTGGGAGGTGCGATGTGCACTGTCATGGTGGCGAATTGTGGATGACGCGTCGGTATCTGGTCAGCCAGGGTGGTGTGCGGGGCCAATGGATCCCTGGGCGGGGCCTCGATTGATCAGCGGCCACGCCGGCGGCCAACTCCGAGGCACACCTACACGCACATGCACAAACACACACGCATTCACGGTTGCATGTTGTATGGAATACCCAGCGCGTACCGAGCCTAGACCAACCCAAAGGAGAAGGGTATATAACGTAGTAACACCCGCACCAGGCAAGGAAAAGGGAGGTCGTAAAGTATGAAGAGTATGGAAGAGGAACGGTAGGTGTGAAGAGGGGGAGGTACGATCAATATCCAGAACGTTAAAGGTCGCGGTGACCAGGCGGTGCGCGCTTGCGAATGTGGCTCTTCTTCGAGCGCTTACGGGTGTTGCGGCGCTTCTTGGCCCCACACTTGTTCGACTTGGTAGGTTCCACCTTGGGCTTGTCGCCGCCAGTGCCGTTGCCGTTGGGAGAGCCGCTGCCGTTGGGAGAGCTGTTGGCGTTGCCGTTGGCGTTGCTAGCGCCGGCACCACCATTGCTGTTGCTACTGTTGGCGCCGCCGTCCTTGCCACCCGCCGTGTTGGCTGGTTCCTTAGGGCCTTCGTTGTTCTTGGTGCCCTCACCCGTGTTGTGCAGGTTTTGAACCTTTGGCACGTTAATGTCGTCCTTGGATTCACCCTCCTTTTCCTTGGGCGGGTCCTCAGGCTTCTTGGGCGGGTCTTCAGGCTTCTTGGGCGGGTCTTCAGGCTTCTTGGGCGGGTCTTCAGGCTTCTTAGGCGGGTCTTCCTTCTTGGGCGGGTCTTCCTTCTTGGGCGGGTCTTCCTTCTTGGGTTCCTCTTGAGCCTCCGGGTCCTCCTTCTTGGGATCCTCGTCAGGCTTCTTGGTCCCATCCTCAGGCTTCTTGGTTCCCTCCTCGGGCTTCTTGGTCCCCTCCTCAGCCTTCTTGGGGTCGACGTACTTGGGCCAGCCCGTGAAGCGCTTACGCTGCAGCTTGCTGCGGGCCAAGCCGACAGCAGGAGGGTCAAAGCGGTAGACGCTGTACACGCTCTTGAGGAACGACAGACCGAGAACGTATTGGTACGAGGAACCCTCGTTCTGGTAGAAGCCAGACACGCACATGCCAACACCCTCGGAAGGGTCGTAGATGGCAAGAAGCAGGTCGTCAGGGAAGAAGTCAAAGTCCTGGTCGCCAATGGAAAGCGAAACGCTCCACTCGGCGTCGCAGGGCACCAGCCATATAGGAGGCTCCTTGCCCATGGCTGGGCGGAGGCGCGCGCCGGGAACCTCGGCGAACAGGGCTTGGCCAACCGAAGGCGGGATAGCAGACAACGTCTGGCCACTGTCAAAGATTGCCGTTGTTCCCTCCGCACTCGGGATGAGCTTGCCGTTGACTTTGAGACCGTTGATGTTGGTCATCCACCACGTCAGGTCCTTGTCCTTGACCAGGGGAGTGTACGAAATCGGACCCTCAAAGAGGTCGTCGTCAACACCTCCAATCATAAGGGAGCCGCCGCCGGTGGTGACTACAGGCGTGGAGACACGGAACACGAACGGCGGGTCCTTCTCAAAGTCTTGCCCTTGAAAAGACATGGCAAAAAGCTTGTTGTCCTCCTTTCCGGCGATTTCACGTATCCAAGTCACCTCGTCAGCCCTGCCAGTCTCGGCAAAGGACAGACCGAAAAGACCTGACATCCGGGTGCCAAGACTGCCGTAGCCTTCCGGCTTGTCGGCTAAGATGAATATCTGGTTGGATACCTCAAGTGAACTCAGTGCAATCTTGTCCTCCGCCCATTGACCTTCAACCTTGCCGATCGTGTACGCCACCGAAGCAGGTTTCGGGATTTTGACACTGCGATAGGTCGTAGACTTGCTTTCATCAAAGACGCCAGTAGCACGGGGGCACTGCAAGATGAGGCACTTTTGGCCTGCGACCCACAGCGTCGACGATCCCGTGTCGACAGCCAGAGGAAAACGCTGGGCTGGGGTTCCGAATTCGATGTCAACTGTGTACGCGAGAGCGCCCAAGGTTGGTGTGAGGCTGGCGGTTAGCATCCCACTTCAAAGGACCCCCTCCGCATCTGGCTTACGGAACGCTGGCATCACCGTCGCGCTTCAGGTGCCTTGCCACCGGCTGGTCCGCGTTGTAGGTCGCCTTCATTGGGATGCGGATTGGCGCCTTCGGGGTGCGGGGCTCAAGTCCGCGTTCAACAGGGTCCTTGTGGCTAAAGGGGATACGGAGGCCACCGCGTGGGCTGTGGTGCGAGGTTGGGAGGTGCGCAGCGCCATCGCCAGCGAGGGCGAGCGCTGCGACGACCGCCGTGAAGACGGCCGCAGTGTTCATGGTAATCAAAAGAATGTGGGTGGCGATGTATGCCGGTGTCGAGGACACGAGGTGTGCCAATGTCAGTTAGTGTACAGAAGGAGAGGAGGTGGGCGGGAAGCAGTCAAGGCATAAGGGGGGCAGACATCAGTCGTGTTGCTACTTATCAAGTGCAGGAGTGGACCACCAAAGGTTGACGTCCAAGGCCGCCGAGTGTGTTGTGCTATCCTCTGATTTACCCAAACCGGGTCGCGCGGCCACCGCGCCGCAGGGATCTCTTACCCCGGTTAAGGCTTGGCGAGAGCGTGTGCTGGGGTAGGGCAGGGCCGAAGGCAGCGCTCCAAAGGGCAGAACGCAGGGTGCCGCGTCAATGGAGGAGGCGAGGACCGCCTAAAGCAACCTCGTTTCCAGGCGAAGCGGAGCACCGCAGCATCGCGGTATTCCATGCTTCACAAGGTAAACATGTGGCCACGCGTCTACCTCCCTCCCATCAGTGGTTGTGGGCAGAGGTTAGTGTCCGGCGTGAATGGGTGATTGGGGTGAGTGGCACTTGCGATGCCGTGCGCAAGGGTAGCAACCCTGTAACTCCTTTGTCAGTTGTGCCGCGTCGCGTCGCGTGTCACCGTGCATGAGCCTCGCGGTCTCGTGCCTCACAGAGACCTTTACCTGGCGATGCGGCGGTCCTTGCAGTCAGCCGTCACTGCCATCAGGATGGCCGATGAAGAACAATAAGTGTTGTGTACGTCGCGGTGTTAAGGCAGTGGGAGGCGGTGGGTAGCAGTGAGAAGTGGTGAGGAACTCATTGCTTGGGTTACTGGAAAACAACAAACGGCATCGATGGCATCGTGAACCATGCTTGCCTTCTCCAGTATTCTTGGACGCGACGCGTCGAGCGGGGGCAAAAACACGTGACATTACCGGCGGGAGCAAATTGGACCTCCACCGATGAGGTCGATGAGCACCCCGACGTGTCGCTGGCGGGCCGACGACGTCGACGTGCCGCTCGACGCTCATCTCGTCGATAGCAACAGCAGCCCAAGGTCCCGCAACAACATCAGTTCGACGTCGGGATGAGGCTCTTCCACGTCCTTGCGCTCGCACCCATTGCACTTGCGCGAACCGCCGCGCGGCATCTCGAGTCGGGCTCGGCGCCTCAGACTTTTGTAAACACGGCCGTCGCCCGCACAGTCGAACTCGGTGGTAGCACTACCCTCGTCACGACGCAGTACAACGTCAAGGCACTTGCCGATGACCCAGGGTCATATGTCCTTGCTCTAGGAGGCGAGGGCCAGGACGCGCCCGCATGGTACGAGGTGCTTGTCGGGGGCAAGCCTGTCGAGGGTGTCGAGGTCGACCGCCTAGGAGAGTGAGTCCTGCTGGCTAGCACAATGTTGGGCCATCTACTAACTGGCAGTGCGCCTGCGGCCATTGTCCCCGTTGGAAAGCTGAAGAAGGACGAGACCGTGACGATTTCGTTGAATGCGCTCGAGGCGCACAAGTCGCATCCGCTCCCAGAGGCGATCGAGCAGCGTGAGCAGCAGTTCATGCTGTGGGAAACTCAGTCGACGCTCGTTGACTCGGCGTACGCGTGCGATGTCGAGCGTATCAAGATTCGTACACCGACGTCATCGATCCTTAGTTACGGAAACGTGCCCAAGACGTACACGCGCGACTCGGATGTGACCAAGAGCTCGACCACGGTGACCCTCGGTCCATTCCACAACGTCCCGCCGACTGTCGGATCGGACGCCGGCGCAAAGCAGTCGCCTTTCCATGTGCACTACGAGACCCGCGACCCGGTTGTCGGTGTGCGCAGCCTTTGCCGCGCGGCCGAGGTGTCGTACTGGGGCGCCAACCTCAACATTCAGGACGAGATCGCGCTGTTCAACGGCGGCCCTGCGTGAGCCGTCTTTTGCTCTTCTCCACTAACCTCAGTCTCAAGGGACAGTTCTCGCGTCTCACACACCAGCAGTCCAAGTTCCACGCCAACAAGCCGCCCCAGGTGATCCCCGAGATCCACATGCGCATTCCACCTTCGGCCCACAGCGTCTACTTCTACGACGTGATTGGCAACGTCTCCACGTCGCGTTTCCGCCCCGGCATGGTGTCGAGCGGCACCAAGCGCCGCGCTGCGCGTGTTGTTGATGGTGATCTTGAGCTTCGCCCGCGCTACCCCGTTCTCGGAGGATGGAACTACACGTTCACCGTTGGTTGGGACTCGCCACTGTCAGACAGTCTGCACGTGGACGCTGCAACTGGCAAGCAGGTTTTGGCCATCCCCTTCCTTACGGGCATGAAGGACGTTGTCGTCGACGAGGAGGAGCTCCGCATTATCCTCCCGGAGGGTGCCACCGACGTCCAAGTCTTCACGCCCTTCCCTGTCGACAGCATCGAGCACTCGATTCACAAGACGTACCTGGACACCCTGGGCCGCCCCATGGTCACCATCACCAAGGCTCTTGTCACCGAGAACCACGCTCAACACCACGTGTACGTCACGTACTCGTACCCCCTCAGCGCACGCTTCAGCAAGCCCATTGCTGTCGCTGCGTTTGCTGGCAGCGTCCTGGCGCTGTTCATGCTGCTCCGCCGCGTCAACTATGACATTGAAAAGAACTAGTTACGCGGCACGTACCGCGCAGTGCGCAGTGCCGCGATATAGACATGCATACGTGCAAATGTGGTGTGTGGAGTACGACCCGAGCGGGAAAAAGGGATGCTGCGCGGATACGTCTGGTGTGCGATACAGCCATGCAAGCCGAGATACTGTAGAGGCGTCGAAACATGTAGCATGGTTGCAGCGATGCTGCCCTTGGCTCTCATTGCTCCGACGACTGTACGGCGTCCCCGCCCGCGATAGACTGTATGATCTATGGCCAAGCTCCGGCTGTACGTACCGAGCACACTCTTCTCCGTACGGACACCGGTGCAGCCCAATGTGCACCTAAATGACGCCACCAGGTCTGCGGTGTAACGGCTTCGCTGCGTGGACCGACTGCGATAATCCCGTGAAATACATACGACAAGCTAACGCGACGCACTGCGGATTCTGGCCGTGTGCTGCGCCCACCCTCAGTGACAATGGACAACGTTTCAGTACACAGTTCACGTCAGATCCAGTCACCTGCCGCGCTGGCGTGAGATGAGTGATGCATGCTGTGCTGATGTGTGCTCTACAGTATATCTTGAGTGCTGTTCCATGCTGTCTTCTCGTCGTCCGTCTCTTCCAACAACGGGCTACGCTGCCTTGGCCTCGGGGTTCGCCGGAGCGTGCTCGTACTGGTCCCACCCCGAGGCCTTGTTGACCTCCTCGGCCGACGCGTCAAACACGGCGTGGCCCATGTCGTTGCGCTTGGCGCGGAAGAACGTGTACGACAGAATAACATCGTCGACGTCGTCCAGCGTCGGGTCATCGACCATGTCGCGGTCGATAAAAAAGAACACGGGCAGGTCAATCTCCTCGCCTGCCCGGATCTTCTGCTCCTCAAAACAGAAGCACTCGACCTTGGCAAAGTACGGCGCGATCTGTCATCAGCACGGGCTCCCACACAATGCCATTGGCGACGGAGGCAACGAGGCGAGTACGCGCGAGTCCTCGGCATGTGCCAGCAAGAGCTACGTGCCATGCGTGCCAGCTTGCAAGAGCCTCGCGCAAGCGACACACAGCAGCTCCGTAAACAACCGCCGCTCCGTTGCCAACCGGTAGACACTGCTCCTCGCGCCCGGCCACAAACGTCGTAAGACGCCTCCGCCGCTCCTCCACAATTCGACTCACCTTGTCCGGGGTCATGTTGTAAGTGGCAATACCGATGAGGTCCTTGTCCGAGTTATTCGTGGCAGTGTAGAACGCGAGGGCAGTCTCGCCTGGGACGACCTTGACCGAGCGCTGGAGCGGTTCAAAGCTCCATGGGAGGGTATCGCTGGACGTAGCCTCGAACCGGACCGTGATGGGACGGCGCTTGGTGTGCGCGTCGGCATACAAGCGGCTAGGCTCAAAACGTGCTGGGTCGGTCATCGGCGTGCCGGCATAGCCGGTCGCAGCGCAGAATGCGCGGTACGCCGGGACAGCGGCGTACGTGATGCCAGTCGCCAGCGCGAGGGCGCCAACGACATACAGCATCATTGTCCGGTTCTTCTTCATGCGCTCGGCGTAAAGACGGTCACGCGCGGCCGCTGCCGCCGCCGCGCCGCTTGGCCCGGCGCCAGGACGTGGTGGTGTCGGTCGAGCTGGAGGCGGGGGAGGAGGGGTCGATGGCGTGGAGAATGGACGTGCGCGCGCCCCAAGTCGCAGTATAGGACTGCTCAGGACGGACCTACTCGGTCCGGCGAGGGGACGACACGCGAGCCGGAATGACATGGTCGTGTATGAGCGACGGAGGATGGGTGTGTGATGTCAATGTCCGACGCCGCCACAAATGGCTCATTGCTCACTCGATGTCCACTCCGGAGAGATTCGGTGGCCCGAGGGCGGCGAATGCTTTGGATCCAAAGCTGAATAAAGCCTCCGCTTACACGGACATTGTCCAGTCTCCGCGAAGACCACCCCAGACGGCACAACCGTCGTAACGACGCGTTAACAACGACATGATAAGATCGTCAACATCGATACTCACTACTGACTGATGTACTGATGTCCGTGACAATCGTTTTTGTGTGCCGGCCGGAGCTCGGAGAAAGCCTTGACTCTTGACCACCGGCGATCGGCGGCGCTAGTCCCACGGCCGCTCTGGCCAGAGTCCACGATGGCCCTGTGTGTCGTCGATTCACAGTTGATCCGTCGGCGCATCAACAGCGGAAGCGCATCATGATTGCATTCCAAAGATATTCGGAATAGTATTCATGGAAATTGAAGAGTGGCTCGAGCGCGCCGAGCGCTCCAAATATGTCGCAGCACACGCCGGATGCTGCGCTCGGACCATCACTGGCCAGGCCCGCTGCGCATCTCCGCTGTAACGCAGCCTGTCCCCACCCAAGACCGTTGCGCCCGCGCCTCCGTCGCTGCTGGGGACGATCTAGGTGTGCGAAGTGCAGCCAAGGCAGAGCATCGAGACTGTCGAGCTCGTTGTGGCTTGGGGCGCCATGGGAGCGCGCGCGGCGCCGTCAACCTTCACATCTGTGGGGCGCGCTCCGCTCTGGGGCGCTTTCGCCCCACCACACAGACGCATTGCAATGTCGGATACGCCGCTACGCATGCTCCGCGACGATACTCCCGCTGCGCGCTGCGTCTGTCTCAGCTACAGTCGTCACGGTGGCGGCCCGGTTCCAGCCTGCGCTCTGGCGCAGCGTGTTGCGCGTGCCGTCTGTGCGGATTCGGAAACACCAGCTATTCGGAAACACTACCTACGAGGCACCAAGTCACAGCTGCACATTGACCACACACGCAGTGTGCGACCGTTGACACACACGCAGGCACACCCGTGTGGCAGAGGCTCGTCATTTGGCTGTTAGCCACGAGCCGGCGCCACGCACGTTGGCTTGGGCTGTCCGGTCGGCGGCTCTTGTCATCCGGGTGGTATCTGACGCTCACAGATTGACGTCTTGTGAAAAACTTTCATGCCTCCGGCGGGCGCGTGAGCGACCTCGATCCGGCCGGGGGGCTACTCAGCCGTTCAAAGCCTAGACCAAATGGTCATGAAGCACGGTAAATCGGCTCTGCAGATTGACCGGGAAGCCGGCAAGCGACGAGCGGGCTGTGTACGGACTCCAAAGTGGGAAAGGGGCACTTATGTTCCCAGCAACCCAAGGATGCAGACCACCTGCAGGCGAGACCAAGCTCCCCTTGTGCGCAGCAAGCACGTTCCGTTTTTTCGCTGCACGGGGCCGAGTGTCGGGCCAATTGTTATGACATCCGGCCAAACCTTGTGAACACTCTGCTCCGCTAGGGCCGTGCGCGCGTACCAAGGAGGATGCTGCAGCGAAACGTGTGATCACCAGGCGCGACGACGCGTTCAGGTATGTATTTCAGAGTGATTGACGCGCCGGATTTGGCATTGGCGTGGAGCGAGGGGCGTATAGGGGCGTACGTCGCGGCGCGTGGTCCAGACTGGCCGGTGCATGGCGCGTTCGTTCCAGTAGTGACAGACCCGGCACATGCTACTGGCTACTGAATCCAGCACATGGCTGGGCTGTTCTACCGGCGCAGCTGGCGCAGTGAGTTGGCTGATGCCTGGGCGTGGGGGCACGAATGCGCACGGTCTGAGCTTTGACCGTCGTGTAGAACTGTTACCACAGTGTGGCTGAGAGATATGCGGCTGAGCCTGGGCAGACACCACGGGCCGCCGCTCTGTTGCCACCCTGCCAGATGTGGTCGACGCCATGCCACCTTGGGCTTGACCACACTTGGATAATGGATAAACGGGTATATTTGTGGCCGTGGCGATGACAGTGGTGGGTGACACACACACACAGACACACACACACACACACCAGAAGGAGAATCAATGCATGCCTTACCCATGTTATGGATCTGGGTCTCATCGGGGCCACAATTACGCCGCAACCGTGGCGCGGGGCCGGGCCGAAACGTCACTGTCCCAGCCAAGGGGTGTTGAACAATGGTGAAGCGGGAGTTGTATGTGTGTGTGTGTGTGTTCTGTATGTGTGTGTGTGCATACTGGCGGCGTCGCTTGGCGTCGTTGTCGCTGTGGATGCTCCTGGGGGTGCCCCACGGCGCCGTAAAGAGGGGGCCCCCTATGTCCTCGACGTCTCCGTGGTTCTTGACTAGACGCGACACTCCTGATCTGCATCTGATCTCCAGGCCCTCTTTTGGCGGCGTGGTTGACGAAATAGGAACAAGGGGCAGTGCCCAAACGTCACGTGTGTTTGTGGACCGCCATCGCGATCATCACATGAAGACTTGAAAGCAGGCACTCAGCCGCGTCCGCTACCATTGCTGAGTTGGTGCCTCACCCCTTGGAGGGGAGCCGGGCGTTGGGGCTCAGACCTGCCGGGGGGTCGGGGGATTACGGGGCTGATCTGTTCGGCATCGCTCGGTGATGGTGACGGCAGACAATCGGCAGAGTTGGGCGGGCGACAACTGACTGACGTGCGGACAAACGCACGGGCGCGGGTAGAACGGACGCCAAGGTGACGTGGGGGAGTCAAGACAGACGAGCGGCACTGGATACAAGAGAGAGTGTGTGTTGTGGTCTGTGCACGCAGGTGTCTACCCCATTGATCCAACGTGCCCCGACCCGTTGGCCCATGACCCAGCGGTGGGTTCGGCGATTGTTGTGCTTTTTTTTTTGTGCTTTGTGGACCCGAGCTCGACGTGGGCACGGCGGTCCAAGCAACAGCACAGCGCGGAGAAGGGGGCGATGATGCAGAGGCCGCTGGCCTGACGCTCGCACACTGGCAGCGGCGCGCACACACTTGGGCTATCACTTTGACCTGTCCCCCTGACTAGTGAATGCCGCGCCGATGTGTTTGTGTGCGTGGGCGTTGGGTTGGGGCACTGTTGTTGGGTTGGTTGTTTCTGGTTGCTGTGAACTGTTTAGACGACGGTCTGTGTGTGTATCAAAGGAGAGTGAACGCTCGGCTGGAACTTGCCCAAAGTCATGCAACAGAGCGAGAGCGTGCACATACACTGAACACACACACTAACGCCCCCTCTGCGCCGCCACCACCATTGCCTCGCCCCTCGTCGTCTGTCGCGACGCCTTTGCGCCACGGCACGGCACGTACTCTTGCTCACGCACACACATTCAGTCCACAAGTCCACACACACACGAGCGCGCACACGAGCCACTGTCCCTTGGGTCCTTGTTCCTACATAATCAGCCACTTTGCTCGTGCACTTGGGGTTCATTGCTCATTGTCATTGTTTTCCCTTGTTCTCGCTCTCTTGACCTCGGCTCTGCTACCAGGCGAACAGGTCTCCAGCCAGAGACGGCGACGACGCGCAACATACACATTCCTTAAGCCACCGCGCTCGACACATTGATCAAAATACCGCACACCATTGACGTACGCCCGACAGCGCACTATCACTCAAACAGCCTGACGGCCTGACAGTGTTGGGCTTTCACGTGTTTGCTTCTGCCGCTTGCCGCTCAAGGGCCCTCAACTGCCAAGGGCAGGACGAGAGAGCAACGCGCACAACGCGTTCAATCCAGTTCCACAAGGTTGAACGCCACCGTCGTGTAACCCTGGGTGTCACCTGGACAAGCACTGAACCCACACACACGGCCGACGCGCCGGACTGCATGCAACTCGAGAGGGCTTGAGGCTGAATCAGGACAAGTGGGATCGTCCTTGTCCCTTGTCTCGTCTGGCTCTGGCTCTGACTCTGGCTCTGGCTCTGCTACGCTGCTGCGCTGGCGCTGGCGCTGGCGCTGTCGCTTCGAGCTGTGATTCTCCTTCGCGTTTGGCTGTGGTCTATCTCCCCACACCATCACATTCCAACAGAACCTAGAAAGCTATCACTCAGACCCATCCCGCAGAACGCAACCAGTGTGTGCCTCTCAATCGCCCGCACTCTCCCCGCGCGTCGAACACACGTTTGGTTTTCTGGCGACAGACGCAAAGCGCAAAAGCGTCACTGTGGCCACCACTTTTCCGAATAGCGCCGGCGACAACATTTGTGACATTCCACAGCTTCTCAACCTCACAGCACACACACAGCACGGCAAACACGGACAAGGAGACGCATCGACACATCCCAACGCACGCTCATATATCAGCGCATCATCTGCTCTGTGTGTGTGTTGTGTGTGTGTGCTTTGCCATTCTCTCAAAGGATCACCAAGAGAGCGTACATATAGCCGGTCCAAACTCGTCGTTGGTCATCCACATCCCATCCGTCCAGTTGTCACCGCCTTCCTTGCATCCCTTGACCTTTTAAACAACATTCATCCCTCTACCACCTTTCTCTCTCTCATTTCAACTCACCACTCATCTCAACAACATTAACACTCTCCTCATCCTCACACACCCCGACGGCATCGACAACATGTCGTTAATGTCCCAAGTCCCGACACTTGTGGGGTCCATAGGTCCTCCAAGCAGTAGACCTTCCATGTCCATTACCACTCCACAATCTCCCCGACGCGGCCACATGCCCGCCACCACACGGCCTCGAGCAACGACTCACAACTCGGCACCCCCTGTGTCTGGCTCCTTTCGGGCCCACTTTATGCCGTCGGCGTCCTCGAGTGCACCAACAGTCGCTACGTCGCCCAGGATCGTGGTCGCATCGTCTATCAACGCACCCGACGCCGCTTTCCACCAACTGGCTCTTGCCGAGGACATTCTCCTCCCAAAGACCAAGATTGTCGCGGCCGTCCCAGGAGCCCCAACGCCTACCCCCGCATCTTCATTGGCCACCAGCGCCGCCACCAGCGGCGCGTCGTGGCAGAGCTACCCCAGCAGCCCAGCGGCCTGCTCGCCACCTGCGAAAACAACAGTCACCTCAACCGCGGTAAAGCCCAGGGCACCATCCAAACAGCAGCCCGCACCACTTCCATCGCCGCCCAACAGCGAAGATGCCGCGTCCATTTTGCTGCAGGCTCGGCCACGAGCCCCATCTATTGCCGGCAACCGCAATATTCCTTGTCCTCCCATGCGTCGCTCTGTCCGTCCTCGGATCAGGCGTAAACCTATTCCCCGCGTCAACGCCTCGGCAAATCTGCGGGTACCAACACCGCCACCTTCCCCTGCCCACAAGCCTGTTGTCGAAAGGGAACAGGACGCTCACAACCACGAGCACAGCGAGCCATGCAGCGCCGAGCCCTCCGAGGAGCCAAACCGACGGCAGCAGCAGCCACAGACAATTCTACAACGGCGCAAGCTACCCCAGCAGCGAGTGCAGTTGCGCCGTCCGTTTGTGGCAGACGAAGCCGCCGCTCGGGAGTGGCTTGAATCGACTCGGTGCACCATGTTACCCCTGGGGGTGTGCTATGGCACATGCGTGCCAGGTGCTCCTTACTGCGCCATGGTACGTTCTTGCCTTCTGCGAAGGCGACTTTCTCCGACGTTACGAACACAGCCGCTGACGTCTTGCAGCATTCTTGCCATGCGCTTCTGGCCGACCGCACCATGTGCAATGGCCCCGTGCCTAACCCCCACCTTTCGCGCTTCTGCGTCGACGGCTGTGAGTGTGGCCCGAAATCTGTGTGGCGTCGCTGACCACAGATCATGGCGAGAATGCGCGTGAGGACTATGTCACAACACTGGTCATCCGCCGTGCTGAGTACGAAGCCGGTTCTGCCGAGCGAAAGGCGCGCGAGTGGGCCGAACGTCGCGACTACTTTGACCGCGAGTTTGGTGAGGCCATCGCATCGCCATATGCCTACAAACCCGACAACCAGACGCCACCCGTGCCATTGTGCGCGTCCTCGGATGGCTTGCGCGCAAACTATGAACGCATGTGGGGCGCTCATGCCGACGACAAGTGGTGGGTGGGCGCATGGCGCTTCCATTCATCTTCGCGGGTGTAACGCGTCCACCGCCACTGCTCAACATTCGGGCGCCACTGCCTCATGTGTTCGCCGACATTGCCTCGTTTCATTTCAAGCCCCACCGCCACACGCGTTGCCCCGTTTCACAACCCAACCCGAGCCATTCCCGCAAACATGGGCTCGCAGCATCAAGATACCCTTCTCCGTCTGCATACCGTACACGCCAATACCTTCTCATTTTCCACCCGGCAACCGTGCAACCCCCACCTCTGTGCCCCTGTTGTATTCAAATGGCACACTCTACGACGTTGTATCGCAACGCACAACCCCAGTGCGATTGCAATCATTCACTCGAACCATTTTTATTTTTATTTTCTTTGCCGCCATTGTGCAAGTGCGCTCGCGTGCGTGCGAGCGCGGGCAGCTCACCTCGCCGGCTGACACCGTCCCCGTGCTCCCTTCGATTTCCTCCTTCGTCTGTACCCGTATGCACGGCATTCTTCTTATTAATTTTAATGGGGCGACATGCTCACTTGTGTCAGTTATGCTTGCAGCAGTGAGACATCTCGGCCCAACCCTGGCGACTGGCGCACAGACGCACATTTGCCACTGACCTGAAGTCGTCCTGTTCGCGCTCGCGGCCAGCAGTGCGAAGCAAAGCCTCCGCGCTTGTCCCGACGATGGCGCTCGATAATCCGAAGCGCTCGTCGTTGGTATCCGAATCCACACTTCGGGTATACCTCAGATTCGGAATAGATCACTAGAAGCTCCACGAGTGATGGGTGAGGGTACAGTACGGTAATTGTTGAGTAAGTGACACTCCATCACCTGGCCCCATCACACTGGCCTCCGCCCCGAAGTGTTGCTTTACGCCACAGCCCACAGGGCTCATCGTTTGATGCACGCTCTGCAGCGCATCTTCTGTATTCCGAATGCACAATACATGATCGGTCCGGGGTAGTTCGCATCGGACCATATTGGAGAGATCGGGGCACACGCCGTCCTCGAGGTGTCCACGGACCAACTTCTTCTCCTTGTGCCAGCCTCAGACTATGATATGCTCTTGCTACATTTGTACAATATGATTGAGACGCACATGGATGTCGCAGCACTGATGGGCTCACCGTCGCTAGTAGCCGCCAGTGTATCTCTGTCCCCGACCACGAGGTCGAGAAGCTCCGCGCCCTCCTCGTCCACTGCCGCCTCTTCCTCCGCCTTGGCTACCGCCTCTACCCCCGCCTCGCCCATGGGCCGCGCCACCGCCCGAATGCGCACCTGCTCCAGGCCCACCGCGGACCGGTCCGGCGCGAGGGCGGTCGTCTTGCATCCGCGCGAGTAGACTCCGTCCAGACCCCTGGCTGTGAGCCTGGTCGCGACGCGCGTCGCGAAGTTCCCGATCCATCTCCTCTCCCCAGGTATCGACGCGACCTCCTCCCGCGCCCGAAGCGCGCCACTCGCGTTCTTCCAGCTCAGCCTCGCCAGTGCGCCAGTTGCTCCTGTCGCTTCCTCTGCCACTACCGCCACCTGGAGCAGACATCGCCCCAGACCGGATCACGGGTTTGTCGGAGTACCGCGGCTCGGTGCGCACGGCGTTGCGGCTATACCAGGCATCGGAACGGTCCGCGCGCCCATAATCACGGTCCCGCTCGCGACCACGATCACGATCACGTTCGCGTTCGCGTTCACGCTGCTTCTCGCGGCTCTTGCGGCCGGCGTCGGCACCGCCAAATGCCGCAAAGCCGCCATCCACACCTGGAAGGTCGTGACTCCACCCTCCGCCTCCACCGTTGGAGCGACCCTTGCCAAGATCGCCTCGGTACGGACCGCGCCGGGCAATCTGCGTCGAGAACGCCGTTTGATAGGGCGTGTGCGCCCGCGCCACAAACGGCCGGCGGCAATCCTGTTGTCAGCTGTGCAGCTCGGGTCAGTTGACACCTACGTCACCCAGATGTCCCTCCTCAGCGCAGTTGTAGCAGAACATCGTGGCAGGGTCTCCTCCCACCGCTTCTTTGCGCCAGCTCGACATCGATCGTCGCTCATCAAGAGCCTTTGTGCGATCAGAGCCCCACAGGTACACATATGATCGCCAAACAAGCTCGCAACCCTGCTGTAAGCACCGCTCCACTCAGCATACGTACCGTCGTCGAATGGGTCCTGCTTCCACAAAGGCGGCACCCCCCGGCTCGGTCCCGCGCCTCTTCTCGCCTCTGCGGACATGCCGCCGACATATGCCCAGTTTGTCCGCAGTACCGACACATGCTCGCATACTTGCAGTCGTTCTTCTCGTGCCCCTCGGCGCCACATCGCAAGCACTGGCGTCAATCGACAACAACGCGGCAAACACACTATCAGCGTGGTGCACTCCCGTTCAGTGTGTCCTGGTTTCTTGCAGTTGCGGCATACGCGGCTGAGATCGGCCGAGGCAAAGAAGTCGTCCGTGGCCTGGGGGTCGTAGTAGCGCACAAGGCCCTGCGTGTTAATGCATGTATGTTGAGACAACTCACGGCAGCACGGTTGTCGTCGACGAACGCAATGCCGGTCAGGTCGTGCTCTGCTTCCTCTGCATCCTCCTCATCCTGTTCATCGCCTTCCTCCTCGTCCTGGCCCATCTTGATGTGTTCCGGAAGCAGGAGTGCTGGCGGTGCATCTGCCGTATCGGGCGCTGACGGTGGCGGTACTTCACCCGGCGTCGTGGGGGCCGCGTTGGGAGGAGCGGGAAATGACATATCCCCCCCACTTCCGCTCGTCTCGTTCTCCGGTATTTCTCCTTCCTCTACGTGCCCGTCGTTGCCATGCTCGTCATGGTCGACGCCGGCGTCACCGCCGTTGTCGTCTTCATTCGAAGGCGAGTCGCGACCTTCCTGGTCTCCTGTGAAAACCATCTTGCGGAAGGGCGTAAAAGCTGTGGCGTGGTATCCGTTATCTGGTGGCTCGAGTGGGTCCTTTGCGCTCATCTCATCCGAGTCTGAATCCGATGCCGGCGGCAGCATGTCGAGGTCGAAAAACTCATTCTCGGGTAACTTTGAGCGGCCCTTTCGTGTCAACGGTTTTTGAATTACAGCTGGCTTGGACACTGGATGGGCTGAGCTGCGTTTCTTGCCCTTTTGCACCTCTTGAACGCCTCCCTTCTTGCTCCCCGAGACCTTACGGTCCTTGGACTTTGCCATTGGCGCGGTGGAGCCGTCAGGGCTCCGTTACTGGATGTATCAGCGCATGTGGTGGACGGACACAAACAGATTGTCCCGCCTTGAAGCCCAAAAGTCGGCGCGTATTCCGTGCGACGTTGCTGTGAATGGTCTTTCAGAGCTGGACAGCGGAGATGAGTTGTGGCCATGACGATCTTGTCAACGGCCTTTGTCAACACAAATCTGGGTTGCAAGTTGGGGGGACCAAACACAGAACCTGACCTCCACTACTGTACCTTAGACTTTTGGTCACCGAGGAGTCCTGAACGTCCTGAACTTGTCGTATTCATCCCATCCATCCCACTTACAGTGCATCACACACTTTATTTGCATTGCGTTAATGACCGCGTTGAATCGAATTGTGCATTGCATGTTGGTGAACATGTAATAGCACTGCAGTTACATCCCAGGCATTTGGCTGCCCGTGTTGAAATGCGGCGAGTTCACAGACAGTTGCTCGCCCGAGCGCCCGCATACGCCATGGGGCAACGCCACCGGTTAACATGCCCATTATCATTCCGACTAGCAGCAAAGCGGCCCAAGCCGCTAGAAGAAAGGCGCTAACTTCGCATCGGGGCAACAGTTGCATCTCTCTTCATTTTACACACCTTTGGCACGACATCCACACGGAGCATTAACAATGCCCAGCCTTGTTACCCTCGCTGTTGGCATGGCGCTGGTCGCGCTAGGGCTGCGCAGCGTCTATGATCGCGCTGTTGTGCTCGGGCTTTTCCGAGACGCTCACGCAGTCTTTCACAATGCCGGCCACCTACAGCAAATCCCCAATACGATCAACTGTGAAGACTTGCACTATGACGCGCCCAGTGGCTTGATCTTTACATCCTGTCAGGCCACGGATCACTCGCGCGCCAAGTGGTTCCCAGCCCTACACAACTTTGCCGACCCTTCCGCTGGCGGGGATGGTGAGCTGAGGACTATCGACCCCAAGGTGGGCAGCCACCACTTGCCTTCGCCGTTACTAACAAAAGACATTTCAATCTAAGAAGCTTCGTCTTGAGGGTTTCAATGACCACTTTACTACTCACGGCATCGAGGTGATTCACGACCCTAAGGACTCTTCGGCTGTGTACGTCTTAGCCGTCAACCACGCCCCATCAGACGAGTATGTCAAATCGCGCAACACGTCTCTGCCCGCCGAACGCAAGGCCAGCTCGCGCATCGAGATTTTCCGCCACGTCCTCAACTCGGATACAGCCGAACATGTGCGCACCGTTCAGCACGACCTCATCAAGACGCCAAATGACATCTTTGCGACTGGTCCTTTGAGCTTCTATGTGACCAACGACCACTTTTACCGCGAAGGATTTATGCGTTTGCTAGAGGACGTCGGGACTCGCAGCGTCGCGGCGTGGAGTAACATTATCTACGTGGACGCCGATGAGGGCAAGTCCGGGTCTGACGGCGTTTCTGCCCACATCGCACTGACTGGTCTGCACAACAACAATGGCCTAGGACACGGTCCGGATGGCACCGTCATCATCAACGATTCCGTCGGGGGTGTGACCTACTTTGCCCACGAGGAAGACGGACATATGCTCAAGGTCGATGGCGAACTTGCCTCGAGGAACACAATTGATAACCCGGCGTGGTTCGTAGATGTGTACGCTGAGACCGATGGCAACGACAAATCCGGCCTGCTCAATGCCGGACTCGGCAACGCATTGGATCTGATGGACGCCGTACAGAGCGGAGCGCCCATTGCCTCGCGCATAACTCTCGACACGGGCTCCCTTGCCAAGGGCTGGAACAGGACCGAGCTCTTCGTTGACGACGGCAGGCTTCTCAACTCCGCGTCCGCGGCCGTCCTTGTTCCCATCGACCCCGCAACCAATGGAGGCAAGAAGGAGGCGTGGCTGTTTGCTTCTGGCTTTTCCTCTGCCGCGGTCCTCGCCGCCAAAGTAGACCTTGCGGCCTAGTTCCAATAAACTGCAACGCAACGACAATTTATGAATGAAACTGTGTACAATCATACATACATACTCCAGCGAATGCTAGACTTGGGGCATACCGAGCACGAGGGTAAGCATTCATACACCTTGGGACGAGGCCAAAGGACAAGTCGGCCGCGCTGGTCGAGTGTGGCCACGCGACACCATCATGTCAGCCATTGAGTCGCCGAGTTGAGTGCTCTCCGCTTGAAAGCCTTGGACGATGCCCGCCCAGTCTCCATCCGATTCTTCCTGAGACAGCTTGAACCGGCCTTCGAGCTTGCGGACTGTGACTTCTATCCCAATAATGCCTTTTCGAAGATTTCGCAAATACGCCTCAGGTGCATCGCTCAGCTCCCACGGCTCCTCGCCGTGAGCAGCGGCATTGGCTCCCTCCTCTTGAGCCGTAAGTTCCTGGAGCAGGTGGCGCAGCCAGTCATCGGTTTCGTCGCGTTGCGTTTCGTCACGGTTCCAGTAGACCTTGGCGCTCCCATACGCTTGCACCGCGGCATAATGGATTGTAGGCGCCACCTTGCCATCCGTTGCCTTGGTTTCGACGTACCATCGTGGTGTCACGTAAGACTGGATGGGTGACGTGAATAGAAGGAGCACTTCCGCGTCCAGCTCGGCGTTCCCCTTGCCTTGGGCCTTTAACGAGTCTACTATAGCTTTGGCTTGCGGGTTCACCCTTGCCAGGTGGCTGCGCAACACTGTCGTTCCGTCGGCAGTCACGTCAAGGACCCAGACAATATGTGTGCTCTGCAAAAGGTCGATTGTGGGATGCGGGATGGCTGTCGTGAGCACGCCGATGCTATTGTCCCTGATAAAGACGCGCAAAACTTCGGGATCCCTTTCCGCATGCGCTTCGGGAAAGTACATGGTTCGGTGTGCGATGGGTGTTTGCAGAGGTCATAGCTGGGCCTCTCGCAACGTTGGCACGTTCAGCCGCGTGGAGTAGGGTGGGCAAAAGACGACACAACCTGGCCGCACCAGGAGCAGCGAGGCTCCGCAGGGACGCATGTCCGAAAGGACTCAAGACAGGCACTTTTCTCCGACGAGTTTGGTCGTATCATGAGGTGATCGACCACCGACGTGCAGATTGCAGGTCGTCTTCAGTTGTAAAGGATGGGAAGTCAACAAATTGGGGGTCTCTTGAGACTGTCAACATTTACGAACAGCATGCTGCTAACACACCCCCTGGCTGCCTGGATATGCAGCTTATCGCCCAGCGCAAGACGAATCACCCATTCCACTTGGCGTTTGACACTGAATCCCATGAGCAGTGGGTAAAACCGTGCAGCCAGTAGAGCCTGGGGGAGCCACAACCGTTGACAAGAGCAAGGCGCACATATCAGTCTTACCTGAACTGAGCCCCTAATGACATGTTGGCACAGACCATTGTGCTCGAGCGATTGGGACCATCTGCAAAGGCTTGAGCAAACATTGGTTCATCCGAGCGGGCACGACAGCGTGCGCCTTGCGTAGTGTCGACAGTCAGCCAGCCACAACATTGAGATGGTCCTGACGCACTGCTTTCTTCTGTTGGGAACAGGTCTTGCGAGGACAAATCCCTGCGGAGGCCTGTGCGGAGGCCTGTGCGGAAGACTTCCAGGCCGAAACCACTTTGCAGCCATGAGCCCGTCCACGCCCATCTCTAACGCCTTCACAAACCTTGGCTGTCTTGTGGAAAATGCCTCGGGTTGATGGTGGTGTGGCTTGGGCGAGGAGCTATTCGTCGAACAGTACAGTACAGAGTGCCTATCTGGCCAAGGCTTTCACACTCTCATCAAGATGCGATACTAGTTCAATATGGCCTGAGGACAAGCATGAATGCCTATCGATGGAAGCGCTCATGCATGTGGTGTCACAGTCGCATGGTCTCATGGACAGTAGCAGAGTCCACTGGACAGCCGAGGTTAACTACCATGATGCGCGACTGTTTTACATTTGGAGTAAAGTTGGTGGTATCCCTCATACCTTGAACCTCGACCATGCCATAGGTAGCGATAGGAGATGGCATGACGGCGCACAGGCCCTGTTCGGGTCTTACTGACTGGAAGGCATTCGATGGCTAGCACTGGTGGGTGCACTGACCGCCAGACCGCCGCATGTGAACGCCCTTTGCAGAAGGGATGGCTTGATGTGCACGGTGGACGCGAAGCCGAACCTGCATGCGCTTTCTTTGCCAGTCTTGGAATGGCTAGTACTTTCGACACGACGAGGACCCAGAGGACATCTGTCGCCGTCTGGGACGGTGCATTATTGAGGTGCCGAGGTGACAACCTTCGGAAAGCCGGAAAGGCTTCAGGGCAAGTCACAGCCTTGGTCACAGCGTCACCAAACTGGCCCTTGACATGTTCCCGGTGACGATGAGAGCTCCGCGAGCATTCAATGCTGCCGACGAGAGGCGTCGAGAGGAAACAAGGGGATTGATTGTTCTCCCGTTCCGGACGCCACGGTGACCCAATTGTGCAGACGGTCCGCCCGCGGCCCGGCACATCCTCAACGTGCATTGTCGGGAGATTGAGTCCACCCCGTGGCAGCCAATCTCCGAGTTGCTTAGCCCATTTAAGCGCGTCTATTGTAATGCACCGCCATGTCAATCTATAGACGCGTGCGGGAGCACACAAAGACGCGGCGCGGGAAGGAAATCACTCAAGGTGATGAAACGCAACGGATCCCATCTCCGTCTCAACCCGGAATGCAGATTGCTGCAAATCCCCACGATCAAACCTTCTGAGACCTTTGCTGACGTGCAGCATGCACGCAACCATGTGTGTTTGTTTACATCCTTTCGCGCGGTGACAGGCGGACGTGCTATGCCTTTGTCTGCACTCACAGATTGCAACGAGCAGGGATTCAGCTGTGCACGAGCCGTCTACCCTTGTCCCACGGACAACAGACGTACATGTAGACGCGTGTGTGTTGAGCAAGAAAATAATGTTGGCCAGCTGTGCACGCACCTCCGGCCATGCCCGATGAGGCATTCTCTCCCTCGCAGTTCATCGAAGACTCGCCAGGAGCTACGGCACGCCGAGTCCTGGACAGTGCCTGTGGCGCCGGCACAGGACGGTGTGCCGGTCTCCTGGGTATCACGCTCACGAGGAGAGGGAGACACTCCGCTCGAACCCCCTTTCCAGGGCTCAAGGTGACATTAGCCCGAGAGTGTGGTGAAGTGAGATCGATGGGAACGACGCCCCGGGGCAGGAGGGCCTGTCATGCTCTGCATAACAGGGTTAATCGGGGCGCCCGGCTCCGTTCTAGTCAGTGGCGTTGCGCCGGGACCATCGCACACAGTGCCTGTAATGTGCACGAGCCTTTACAGCGCGTTGCATAGGGAGGGAAAATGCATGGCCGGATGAGAGGGAGGCGTTTTTTCATTGTTGTTGTTCTTGGTTGCGGCCAGCTAGCTGTGGGTGTTACATGACCCAGGGCGACATCTGGCACGCAGCGCGTTTGACTTTCCGGCACCGCGGAGCAATAGAAAAGGCCAACTGCCAACGCCAGTTTATCTTTCCCCCATCGTCGCGACTGCCTTCTCACTGCTTCTCGATCTCAGCCCAACTCGGGCTAAAGCTCGTCTCGTCTCGTCTCCTGTTCACCACGGCATACATAAGGGTACCTATCTGCCCAACATGTCCTCCTACCTCATGACCCCGCCTTCCATTCCGCGCAAGCGACTTCGTGTTAGTTTGAACCAGTCGTTTGTCTGTGGCTACCTGCTGACTTTTAGTCGTACCCTCACTTGGTCATTGACCCATTGCTTGCAACACCAGAGCTGGTAACCTCCCCATCTGAGATGTCGTTCGAATCGGCCGCCCCCTGCACACCCCATGCGCAGCGCCTCTTCTCCTCGGGCGTGCTGCCACCACCAACTCCGCGCTTTACCCGTATGGCTCTGACGCCAATTACCAAGCAAGCTGTTTCCCCTTCGCCCTCCCCAGCGGTACGAGTCAGGCGCACTCCTTGCCAGGAGGTCGACTCCAACCCAGTTACTCCTCGCGTCACCCCTAGCGCCGGCCGCGCACCTCCTGCAACTCCATCCCACAACCATCGCAAACGCATTCCCCGAACACCGCACACACCATCGCCAACCACTGGCTCGTTCCGGTTTTCCTCGCCAAATACGGAAGAGCTCCCATTCCGCTTCACTACGGCGGCGCGAAGCTCAATTCACCGGTGAGTCAAAGACAAGCTAATCACTTGAACTACATTGGCTAACAACAGTGCCTCCAGTGCGCTCCAGATGATGCTTGTCGATGAAGATCCTTTCATCGAGCGCGTCACGGTCATGTCGCTTGACTCGGACGACGAAAAAGACTCAGACTTTGACATTGCACTCTGGCGTGATAACAAGGAGAACGAGGACCCCCGTGGCGGACTGTGTCTCGAGTCCAACGAAACTCCCTACCAGACATCGCCGTCGCCATTCGCAACGCCTGCCCGGGGGCCTCGTGCTCTGGATCCCTGCACACCCCCTCGCCAGGTCCGCTGTGCTCTTCCGCGCTCTCCGCGCCACTGGAACCTCGCGGGTGTCTCACACGTCACCGCTTAGACAACATACAAACAGTATAATCACCACTCGCTCTCTGCGAAACGCACGGTTGTAAGGCCTGTTGATCGGCGCCACGTCCTCTATAATCGTTGTTTTGGTACTTTTGGGCAATTTTTTTGGGCATTTGGGCATTTGAGCATTTGGGCACTTGCGTAGCAATACCGTACACCTCTGGTATATGAACATTTGAGAACACGTTACTTTATGTCGAGCGATGTGAGGCCAGAGAGTGTTGAGCACTAAGGCACCTTCAGCCTCCGTCTCCTCTTCGCGACAGACACTCATTCGGATTTGCTTTTGTACCACAGTGGCTGCCCAGCACATACATATGTCCCGCTATCATTGTTCAGTACACGCAAAGTCCTCTCAAAAGACAAAACATTGCAGTTTTGAACATGCGGTAACCGTAGACCGTGCCCAGGGCGCAGTTTATTGTAGATAACATACAAGATACACAATACTGTACAGTATGCGTACTGTACAGTACACCACGACGCCTATCGCTGGGTCAGGAAAGAGCACAGTACGTAAAGTATGCCAAGAGGCGGTCGGGGACAAGCAAAACACTCTGAGTATGGACACTGGTATACGTACAGGGTGCGCTAGTACGCGGGAATACAGTACAGTCCAGTAGTACAGTACAAGACGCCGGTATACAGTACAACATGCTGGTAGACAGTAGATAACAGTAGGGGATAGATAGTAGATGATAGTCTGTAGGCGAAATTACACCAGGTTGCAGTAAGAGCTACATAGTACTGTACTGCAACACTACTGCATTGTCTCGTACAGGTGACAACAAACCAAAGCCGTTCATTGTTGGAAACGAGCCCGTTCTCGACTTTGTATCTCCCGGTCGATTCCTTCATGGAGGCAATCGAGAATATTAGGATCTCAATGACGTCGTGCACGTGACTAATGATGGGCGGGAGCGCATCAACGGCGGAAGACTCGAGGCCACGATTGCGCGGATCGGGAAGTATACACGGAGAGACGCCGATGCACAGCCTCTGTCCTATGGCGCCCAATCCCAGTGCTCGAGCCCTGTGTTGAACGTGTCCACTCCCCCCACGGCACAAGGCACACATACAGGCGTGGGCATCATACCGTAGCCACGACGCTCGCGTTGGTTCTTTGGGAAGCGACGTGCCAGTTTCTCTGCATCAACTGCCTCTTCATCCAGCAGTCCAGTAGTTCTATTCCACGCATCCTCGCCTTCGTCTCCCTTTAGTGGCCACACAATCATGGGCTTTGCGAGTAAACTTGGTACGCATTTACATTACTTCCGTGTTGCTAGTTCGAAGCGCGCTTACCGTCCAGCTCAAGCGAACGCGGCGTCGCAGTCGTACCAGGGTGGCGGCGCACCGGGCGGCGCTCCGGGAGCGTATGGCCAGCAGCCTGGTGCTCCTGGTGCCCGTCCGGGCGGTGCTCCCGGTTATCCCCAGCAGCAGCAGTACGGCCAGCCTGGTCAGCAGCCTGGTCAGTACGGCCAGCCGCCGCAGGGCCAGTACGGTCAGCCTCAGCAGGGCCAGTACGGCCAGCCCGGCCAGCAGTCTGGACAGTATGGCCAGCCCGGCCAGCAGCCTGGACAGTACGGGCAGCCCGGCCAGCAGCCCGGACAGTACGGGCAGCCCGGCCAGCAGCCTGGTCAGTACGGTCAGCCTGGCCAGCCGCCGCAGGGTGGTCAGTACGGCCAGCAGGGCCAGTATGGCCAGCCTGGCCAGCAGCCTGGTCAGTACGGCCAGCAGCCGGGCCAGTATGGTCAGCCCGGTGGTGCTCCAGGCGCCGCCCCTCCCGGCGCCCCCAATGCTCAGTACATTGCTCAGACCCTCAACCAGTGTGTCCAGGAGGTATGTACGATTGATTTGGTATGGAGCTGATCTCGTGCAGCAACGTATCCAGGCGTTTTACCGTAACCCTGGTGACATTGACCGTGTCGCCCAGCGAATCATCCAGACTGGTGCCCTCCAGAAGTTGGCGGCGCAGTGGCGTCTCCCACTCGAGCTTGCGACCGACCTCGCCAAGATTGCCCTTTTCGACGTCGTCGTCCTTGTTGACGACTCGGGCTCGATGGCGTTCGAGCAGGGCGGTGAGCGTATTGAGGACCTCAAGATGATCCTTAGCAAGGTCGCTTCTGCATGTGCCCTCTTCGACGATGACGGACTTCAGATCCGTTTCCTCAACTCGCAGCTCCAGGGCAACCACATTACCTCGGAGCAGCAGGTCATGCAGCTCATTGGCCAGGTTCAGTTTTCTGGTGAGTTGCGGCGTTTCCATTTTTGGAAGGCAGTAATTAATATTCGCAGGTCTTACGCCGCTCGGCACCTCGCTTGACCAGAAGATTCTGCAGCCCCTCCTGCTTGGCCCCGCGCGTTCTGGACAGCTCCGCAAGCCTCTGCTTGTCATTGCCATCACCGACGGCCAGCCGGCCGGCGAGGACAAGGGCACCCTCGCCAAGGTCATCACCAACGCGGCCATGGAGCTCACTCGCACTCCTTTCGGTGCCGACGCCGTCTCGTACCAGTTCTCGCAGGTCGGCAACGACAAGGGCGGTGAGTAGATAGCCTGAAACTTGATAGCGGCGCTAACAGAGTAGCGCAGAAGTTCCTGTCGGCCCTGGACGACGACCCGCAGATCGGCGGTCTTATCGACCAGACGATGGACTTCGAGTACGAGCAGGCGCAAATGCAGCAAAAGACCAATCAAGGACTGACGCCCGAAATGTGGCTTATGAAGCTTCTACTAGGCCCCATTGACAAGTGCGTTAAGCTGCGGCGACGACAGGAAACTGACTTGGAAGGTCGTATGACATGAAGGACGAGCAAGCGCGCTAGATTGGTGGTTGGGTGCCGCTCAAGACAGCAATCGGGGAATTTCGCAGTTTCCTGAGGAAGGGAGACGGGAGCAGAATGTTTAGGGCGCGTTTCAGCGAGGGTTGGTGCTCGAGGTCGTGGTCAAGCATGGTTTAAAGGCATTCTATACACGATGATGAATGCCAGTGACAAAATATTCTGTAGAATGGGAACGCCAGGTTGCCTTGTCATGCAAGTTGGCAAAGACATTTATCGGGGTCTTGGAAAGCTACAGTAATTTACAGATAGGCTGCAGCACTGCTGTCTGGAGAGAAACGCATGCTCGCGATCAAGGATGTTGTTGGAGATGTTTAGCTGTGGCAGTTGATTGACCTCCACCGGCAGTGAGCCAGCCTCACGTGGTGGATTTGGGCCCCGCCTCCACCATGCTTGGCCCATTGCCAGGCTCACTCGCACCTTGCACTGCATGCACTGCTTGTGCATCCTTGCCACTGACAGAAGCAACCATGTCCTCTGATCGCGCACGAGCCGCCATCGCGCACATCATTGACTTCGAACCGCAATAAACCTGAAGAAACGAGCTGGCCGGCATCGTTGACTCTTTCCTCCCCCCCCCCCACAAAACGCTCGTTCACAAATGGCTACCGGAGTACTTGCGGATCTAGATGCCGAGGGCGTCGCCTCTCTCGCGCGAAAGACACTGCACGCAAGGGTCGTCGGCACGATCGTTGGCTCTGCCCTAGGCGACGCAATTGGTCTTTACACCGAGTTTCTTTCTGCTGAGCGCGCACGACAGGAGTATCCCGACGGCAAGTTTACTCTCGCCCCAACACCAACACCGTTTGCTCGCGACTTTCACCGCCTGAAACATCGGCCTGGCGAGTGGACCGACGACACGGACCATGCCCTCCTGATTCTCTTGTCTTACCTGCACAATGGCCAGGCATCACCTCAGGATCTGGCCGAACGGCTGCTTGTGTGGGTACAGATGGGTCTCCGTGCCCTCGACACCGTTCCACTAGGACTTGGCAACACCGTCGGTGCAATTGTCCGCTCCAAAGCATACTTGGAGGATCCAGTGGCAGCCGCTCATGACCGATGGGAGAACGGGGGTTATGAAGTGGCCCCGAACGGTTCGCTTATGCGGACTCACCCACTGGGTCTCATCGCGCTAAACATGAACGTGCCTCAAGCAATGGAGCTGGCGGCGCGCATGAGCATGGTGACACACGTCGACCCCCGCTGCATTGTCGCTTGTATGATTGGAACGGCTCTTGTCCGTGACCTCGTCCGCGGCGAAGTTACCACGGAAAGCGATATTGACGCCATCGTCGACCGTGCGGCCACAATGTATACCTACGACCTGCGACCAAAGCTCATTGCTGAGGGGCCTTTTGTTGACGATGAACCGCGTTTGGATGTCGACGAGGTAGGCTATTTGAATGATGTTTGTGTCTGATCAACAGCTTAAGAAGCATACCCACACCGCCGATCTGGCGGATCTCGCACTCGATGGGAATGGCTCGGGTAGAGGCATTGGATACGTATACAAGACGCTCGGCAGCGGAGTGGTGCTTCTCCGCCAGGCGATGCGACAAGTCGACGCAGCCAACGGGTCCTTGTCTGCGCAGGTTCAGGCCTTTGAACCCCTCATGACAGACCTTGTCATGCAGGGGGGCGACGCCGACACGAACGCGTGCTTTGCCGGTGCACTTCTAGGAGCGTATCTGGGTTATGGCGCACTGCCAGCGCACTGGCGAGACCATCTCAAGCATGGACAGTGGCTTTTCAGCAAGGCCGACAGCCTCAGTGTCGTCCTTGGAGTCAAAGATGGGACGTACCAAGGCAAGCTGGATAAGGACACGGCTCCGGATGGGGGCCGTGGGCTATTGACCGAACACGAGGTAAGTGGTTGTCCGAGCACACTCGCTCACGCTCAAGATGGACGGCAGGTTCATGGAGCTTCAGGCACGCATGGCTCAGGACGAAAGAGAGTATAAAGCTGCTCAGGAGGAACGTGACAAAGAAAGCCAGCATCGGGACCAGTGGTAAAGGCGGAGATGTATCGTACATCAGACTGACCGAAGTATGATCGCGTGAGGCCATCTGCTACCCGTTATCGAGATGGGGCGTGGGGCCAAAGCATACCTTGCTTGGTACGGCGATGATGGCGCCAGACGCAGCGGTTTGGCTTGGGCATTTACGACAGTAGTACTGTATCTGTAGATTCACGACAGTAGTATGTACAGTATATGAATGTGACTGTATGCATCGAGGACAGGCCCATTGACTGGAGAGGATACACTGCTTGTTTTCGGTGGTGCCTGGCGCACCGGCTATGGCGAGTCTAGCCGGAACATTCAACATCAACATTGCACTCTCCTCCCTGCAATGCTCGCCCAAATATTCAAGAGCCACTCACAAAAGTCGATGTCGCGGAAGCATGGTCTGCTGAAGTTCAGTCATGTTTGTTCCTCAAAGGCCGCGCTACTGCTGCCTGCTTGCCGAACCCGCTGCCTACACACATCTCGCCCAGCTGCAATGCCGACAACCCCAAGTACAAGTCCGAATCTATCTTGGATTGCGGCCCGTGATGTGACAGCCGAAGCGGGGGGCGATGTGAATGTAGCGCGGTTGAAGTCTGTTTCCCGAGATTTTCGCAGTGAGTCGTCAACCCGATCATCTGCTGCAAGCACTAACATCAGGCGACACCTTCACCATCCCCAGCGACGGCCAGGTACTCGCGGGGCTCCGGGCAACGCGCGGTGACGATGTCGAACACGAGGACCCATCGACGAGGGCGTTCGAGGAGCGTATCGCGCGACTGGCAGGCAAGGAAGCGGCGCTGCTATGTGTATCAGCTACCATGACCAACCAATTGGCAGTGAGGTCTCACCTCACCCAGCCGCCCCATTCGATCGTCGTTGACGCTCGCGCGCACCACTTTCTCAACGAAGCAGGCGGCGCCGCCCTCTTTTCACAGGCCACAACCCATATCACACACCCATCTAACGGTCTCTACTTGACGGCCGAAGATGTCGAGGACAAACTCCAGCTCGGCAATGACGTCCACATGGCTCCAACGCGCTTAATCGTGCTCGAGAACACGATGAACGGCGTCATTGTGCCGCAGAATGCTGTGGCTGAGATTGCGGCCCTTGCCGAGAAGCACGATATCAAGATGCATCTCGACGGCGCCCGGGCGTGGAACGTGGCAGCAGCCGTGATGGCAGAAAAGAACCTTGATCCCTCGAAGGACGCCGACATTGCAGCTGCACTCACCCCGGTTCTGCAAAGCTTTGACACAGCTAGCTTGTGTCTTTCCAAGGGCATCGGCGCGCCTATGGGCTCGTGAGTTTACATGTCGCCCATTGTGGACGGCCTCATGTCAACTGCGTTTGCTTCCTATGATTTGCAGAGGCTAATGCTAGCGTTCTGGTTGGCACCTCCGACACCATTGCGCGCGCACGGTGGTTCCGAAAGATGTTTGGTGGCGGTTGGAGGCAGAGTGGCCAGCTGGCGGTCCAGTGTGATTGGGCCGTTACGCACCACATGCCCCGCCTTGCCTTTACACATGCGCTTGCGGACCAGCTAGCGACCGGCCTCGCGAAGGTTGGCTGTGACATTGTCGTACCTGTTCATACCAGCATGGTGTTCTTCGATCCAAGTCCTCTCGGGGTATCACTCGCCGACGTAACAGCCGCTGCTGCTGCTCGGAATGATCCCATTCGAGTCAACTCGAACCGGCTCGTGCTTCATCACCAGACAGACCCTGCAGCAGTTGACGAGTTGATTCGCATTGTGCACAATCTGGCAGACAAGGCCGCAGCTGAAGGCCGTAAACCCGTGGGAACGCGGCTTCAAATGGGCCACTGAAGCAAACCCGCGTCTTTACGCGACACCTGGTGGGTCTCATTGGAGTTGCTGTACTGAAATGCATTGTGCTTCTATCGTACACACCTAATACTCGCTGGCGATAATGTTAAACCTTAACGTACTGTACAATGAACACTCAGCTCGACAGGTCCTCCTGCTCCTCATCCTCCTCCTCCTCGTCCGACATGAAAACAGCTTCCAGCCTTGCCTGTGCGCCGACCACCACCTCGTCCATAAGCCGAGCTCGATGAAGGCACTTATCGCGCTCAGCGCGCAGCTTATCCAGCTCTAAACGCCGTCCTGCTAGCATTGCTCGTCGGCTAGTGAGCTCATCCTGACGTTCGTACAGCGCCTCTGTAGCCTGGGTCCGTTCTGGCGAACGATCTTCAGCGGGATTGGACCTCTCGAGATCAAGCTCGTCCCAGACATGCTGAATAGCGGTGTGTACATTGTCAATCGCCTCCGCCATGGGTCGAAGCTCCTCTTCCTTGGAAGAGATGAGGGGCATTAACTCCTCGGCACGGTCGAGAAGCCGCTTGTAATCTACCGTAGCCCGCTTGGCAATGAAATCGCCGAAATCAAACAGTTTTGGAGTGGGCCTTTCACTAGATTGAACACGGTAGGCCTCAATCTCCAGAGATGCCAACGCGGCAGGAAAAGCCATCGGCCCACGTGGGCGAAAGGTGAGTCGTTGATGTTGAACACTCGACCCCAAAGGCGACCATGCTGTATCCCCATCACTGGGAAAGCTCGGCAACAGCTCAATATCACTGTCAGCGGACCTGCTCGAGGCAGATGTCCGACGGCGTTTGCGATAATTTCGGACGTCATTGTCTCCAACGGGGGTTGCTCGTGCGAATGCTGCTCCGTTATCTGGTATACGCCGCCTGTTGGCGTCCATGCGGTGCGCGTAGGCTGGGCACAGGCGACGGATAAGGGAGCCGTACTTGCTGAGAACAGTCTCTGGATTGTGACCATGCTACTATTAGCTTTTGCACCCCGTGGCTTCGCAACCGGGGCGATCCTCTAACTCACCCTCGCCTTGAACGTCTCGACAAATTGGCCCTTGGTAGCACCAGCATTCTTCCAGTCTCGCGAGTTGAGGTCTGCGATAACAAGATTGAACACAGCTTGATGCGCCGGTTCCACCTCGCGATGTACGTTGGTTTCGGATTGTGGAGGCGGAGGTGGCAACCAGGAAGGGCGATGTAGAGCCGCTCGGTGCTCTGCATGTCCCCTGCCCAATTTGTTGCGTGCCATTCGCGCGGCGTAGTCGGGGCAGTGTCGCCTCAGCTGCTGCGAGTATGTGTTGCAGACGTGGTCAGGGTTGTAACCCGTCTGGAGAGGAGGTCAGCATGCATTTCCATCACAATGTCCCTACCCGGTGCTTGAAATCTTCTATCCATCGTACTTGTGTAGCGTAAGGATCTTCAAGCCAGTCGCGCGAATTGATGTCCATCACCATCATGTGAAACAGGCCTTGATGGAAGACTTTCACACCAGAATAAGATGGTACACCTGCTGGGAGTTCGGGATATACAGGGACACTGGGGCTTCCACCGTTTGCACTCCTCGCTTGAGGCGTGTCCTCGTCTGGGGTAGCCACTTTGGTGGACGCGCGAGCTGTAGGTTTGTGCAGGCGGTTCAAGCGCATTCGTTCGGCAAAAGACGGTACAAGTTTTTTCAAAAGATGAAGGTAGGGTGTCGTTATCCCTCCAGCAGACTTGCCTGCTGCCATCAGAGAGTGCTCCAGGATCCAGTGCCCACCTTCTTCGCGTATGCATCATACCACGCTTGGTAAGTTGCTGATGGATCCTCCCAATCCCATGCTTGCAAGTCTTGCAAAACAACATTGAAGTGTTGACGATGGAGTGGTTTAATACTGTCATAGTCTTCGAGGCTGAGACTTGGTCTCGTCGGATCTGCGCCCTCGTCCGACTTTGCAGCATACCCGGGCACTTCTTCACGCAACACGGCGTCATACTTGTCCACGAGGGGTGCAGGCCTCCATCCATACTGATGTGAGCTTGATTCGGACCATGGCAGTGCAGACAAACGTCTCTGACTCACATGGTCAGCAAAGAGTTCGAGCCACAAGTTGTAGGTCCAGTCCGAGTCGTCGATACACTCGCGAAGGTCGTACAGAACTACCTCCACAAAGGGCTTGTCGCTGGCCTCAACGTCCTCGATTGTGGGCATGTCAAGGGGATGAAGACGTTGTCATAAGGGATTGAGGGGTTGCGGCGAGAGGGAGAGGGAATGGAGAGGATGATGTGCGTCAACAAACGCTGCTGCCTGCCTGGACAAGGAAACGATCAACGACATACATGACCCGTTGCGTCACTTTCAGGCACCATGAGACGACCTGATGGGTGAGCGGAATTTGACGGATGTACGGATATACGAATGTAGCATTTCAATTTGCTTCCGCGCCACCAAACCACGACCACCACAGATGAGCTCTCGGAGGTGGGGTCTACTGCATAACAGCAACACAAGATACTCCAGAGATGATACGGTGCTCCCGCTATTCCTCCTGCTGGCTATCAAGTAGGGTCTGTTTGAGATCTTGAAGCTGTCGCCGGCGTGAGTCCAACTTTTGACGTTTATTTGCCGCGTCTCTTTCCATCCGAATGGAGACACTCTCCAGACGTCTTTTGGTGGACAACATCAACATTTCCGCAGCGCAAGCCTCCTGCTCCTTGCGCTTAATGTCCGTTTCTGTTACAGCTATCCGGGCCAGAAGCCGTGAACGTCTCGAGTGTACGCCCAAGTTGTCGTTGGGCATGGGCCCGTCACTGGACGATTTGGAGCTACTGCGGCCCACTTCTATCACTGCCGGATTAAACGCACTGTTTCCGTCCCGCATATGGGATAAATGATGGAATTGTGGGCACGCGTGCCGGAGGAGATCTTGATACCTCTTCATAAACGACATGCAGGTAACGCCCTAGAGCCAGTCAGTCAGACGACCAAAGGGTTCAGCTTACACCAAACCGGACCCCACGGCAGTACACATCGAAACCTTTCATAGTTCCATTGGGACGTGCTTCAGCAAATTCAGTGAATCGTTGAACGTAAAGCTCAAAGCTCCCCTTGTCATCTGGCCGGACCTCTGACAAATTCAATAAATTGCCTGGCCGCCTTCCACTCCACTCAAATCCAAGAGCGGAGTCAAGTGACAACGGATGAAGAATTGTCGACTGGTGAAAAGGAGGACACATGCGCTTGAACATCATTTGATAGGTAGCTATTGTCTTGCGGACAGTAGAAATTTGATCTGGATTCTTTTGTGAGCTGGACACCGATGTCCTGCACGTACCCTTTTACAATAGTCCTTTAGCCAGTGTCTCGCCGTGGCTCCATTGGCTGTCCAGTCGAAAGTCATGAGTGACTCAACAATGGACACACACCTCTCCTTGTCTTTGGCGGGTACTGTGTCAAGATGCTGCCTCACATTAAGGCAAGGAGATGCGCGGCGCAGACCTCGCTCGGCTGGAGGTTGCTCGGTGCGGAGGTACACCACATCGTCCCCATAATTTATCCGCTGGGGGATAAGCACTGGGCAGTGAAGTGATGATGGAGACTCACAACACCGCCGCGTCGTAGTCGTTCCTTCTGCCAAGGTGCCAGGTACACCTGTCGTCGCAATGGTCGGAGGCTGCGCACTGGCGGTTGCCCAGCCTCAACTTCGTTTATTAACAACACGACAGACGCTTCGCGAGCTGTTCGTCGTATGTGATCCCTGTAACTTTGGCAGAACCTCTTGATGATTGTTTGATAGCGGCGAATAAGCGTTCGGGGAGGCTTTGAGTACTTGTGTGTTAGCGCTAGACCAAATGCTGAAATATACCTTGGCTTTAAACGACGTGCAAAACACGGCTTCTCCCTCGGTCTGCCAGTCGAAAGCCCGCATTTCCTCAATAATGGCATGCAGCAATTCCAGGTCCCTTGGAGCAACGCCGCTTGCGCCGCAATGCCCGAATCGTTGGGTGGCATGGCACCTCATCGTTTGTCAAGTCAACGACAGGCAGCTGCCTGTTTGGCTCAGATGGCGGAGTCCGACGACGTTTCTGAATACGTGGACGGACAATCTCGACGTATGCTCGGTTCACTGGCATTCGCAACTGAACTCTCTCGCTGGTCGAGACACACGTCTCTGTTTCTGAAGGTTCGATGGAGGGTTTAAAGTCGCTCTCCCATTCAACTGGCGTTCCCCGTGCAATTATGGCCATTCGGTCGAGGTAGGCGGCGTAGCCAGGGCATGCAATCTTTAGCCCAGCACGATTGCGGGTGACAAAGGTATCAAGAGCCTTCCCAAACCGATGAAAAGGTGTACTGCTCTGGCTGTCAGGATGTGAACGTCGACAACACCAATCTTACTGTCTTTCCTTCACAAGTGGCCTCCCACGCAACGTACGATGCTTCGGGGTCCATCCAGTCGTAAATGCGCATCGTCTCGACAACCATCTTGAAAAGTGGGTGTTCATACGGTGGAACTTTCCCAATGCCCCGCTCCAGTAGCGTGTCGGGCACCATAGCGTCGCCATACCAGTCTCGTTGGGAGATTGCATCGCAGCGTGCTTCGGGTTGTGGAGATCGGAGCTGCCCCCATGGCCTCGCTACTTGACGGTAGTCTATTCGCTGCATGGGACGAAGACTTCGCGTGGGTGGCGGCTATTGTCAGGACTGACCCCCCAGAGAGACGAACTCCAGTGTCTTGACGGCTGTCCTCCGATGCACTAAAGGAACGGGAGGCGGATGAACGTCCAAAGGAGGGGGAAACCTCCTCGAGGACGTCTGCATACTTGTTCAGCAATGCCAGCGCCCTGTCGCCCAGCTGAAGTCAGTTGCGTGCCATTGCCGTACATACTTGACGTTGAACATGTTGACCAAATGAGCGTTTTGCCTCCCGGGAGTTCCAGTCCCATCCCACTAGGAGTAAAGCAATCCGCTCAAGGAGACAGACGTCGGGCTGATCAACCTTTGCGAGAGCGCCAGCAAGCGAGACCGTCGCCATGTCCGAATGCCGAAACAAATGGATGGACGTGTCGTTGGGGGTGTCAATGCACAACGATCAACGGTAGACGCAGGTGACATGGAAAGTGTCTCCGCGGCATGTGAGCAAATGCGCCTCTGCCAGGCACCAAAAGCCCTGTACTGGGACGTACTGGCTACACTCGTTGCCGAGTGTGCCCAAATGGTATAAACTGCCCTTTCGTATATCCGCAAATCCGCAATCCGCCATCGTCCATAAGGCTATAGACGGCGCGACCATGCCATACATTAAATGTAAGATATACACGCGCCCTGGCAATCGCGTTCAGTGCAGTTGACCACTTGATGAAGGTATCATGCAGCGCGCAGCACGCAGAATCTGCCAGCTGCACGCTACACAGTTTAAGGTGCCGGTGACATCATCGCACGTGGTTATCGAATGTCCCGATTCGGTACTTCGGTATTCGGTATCATCCTTTTGATTGCCTTTGATATGGATGTCGTTTTAACTGATGCATGGGCGCAGGGGGCCAACGTATGCGTTTTAAAATCAGAGTTGCCCGTGGCCTCTAGGTGGATCATCCACTGTTTGCAGATGAACATGCGTTGCGGCAGTTTAGTTGGCGCTTGTGTCACATTCGAAGAGCCTGGGAGTGGCGTACACAGCAAGGCGTCATTGCCATCAAGGTGTCCGCTCGAGACTGGAATTGAACAAATGTAACGCTGCTACTTTGATACATGCCTACAGACAATCATTTACAACACTGAGGAACAGAAAGGACTATGGTCAGCCTATAGAACACCGCGTAAAGAAGAGTCGTAACAGTCGCTCACCTTGTCAATACTGGGTACGACGGTCGTGTTTGCATCTCTTGGACACAACAAAGTGACACGCCGGCAGTGAATAACAGGGAGTGGCCCATTACCAAGGGTTTGACGCTGCTTCTTGTTTGCATGCTTTTCTTATGTCGGCCATCGCCTGCTTCTTGTTTGCAATACCGCTGGATACTTGCTCGGTCTTTTCTTCAATAGATCCGAGTTTGCAACGGAGCCCATCCAGAGTATCGGCCGACAATGAACATGCCTCTTTCGCTTCCGCAAGCTCCTTCTTAAGATCCTGAAGCTTGGCACGATTCTGCGCATCACAACAATGGGCCTCTTCGATCTTACGTTTAATATTGCTTTGTTCAGCCATCAGGGAGTTGTGCTCGCTCTTCAGGGAGCGAATGCTTTGTTCGAAGCTGTTGAGAAGCTCGTCGCGGACGTTATTGTCAATGCAAATGATGAAACGGGTTGAACGAGGTTCACTGTTCGAGCTGGCAATCTTGTCTAGAGTCGTAGTGCCGGGCTTTGTGCTCTGCTTGGGCGAACGCGCGGACGTAAGGGACACCCTACGGTCAAGATACGGCGATGACATGTTGCTCTTGACAAAGTTGGTCGTCTTGGCTCTGCTGGTGTATGTGGTCGAAGCTGGACGGCTGGTGACTGTGAGACTCGAAGTTGTGCTGGCCGTTGTCTTGAGCCCTGGGGCAACCACCCTGGATGACGAATGGGACGAGGCTGTCGGCGTAGTGGAATGGCGGGCTCTTTGATCGGATATGGACCAGAACCTAGGAAACAGCGATATGTCGGTATTGACGGTCTTGCCTGAAAGGACGGGGGTCACAATCTTCCTTTTAGCGGGAGGCTGAACAAAGTCGACAGCGTTCTTCCTTTTCTTCGAGCGCATCACCAGCGCGGGACAGTTGCGTTGAACAATGCGACTATACTTCTGGTAAAGGGAGGTCCCTCTGAAACCCAGCTTGGCCTGCAGGTCAGTTGTAGTTGACATCACGCTTGCGCCGCCACCACAAACCATAGCCTCAGCCGTGCGAAAGTGTTCTTTACTGAGCCCGCTGACCTGGCTCCAATCGACTGCCCGCGCAAAATTGATGACCTTGACAAGCCGCTGACGATCTTTATCATCGACGATCTTGTCATTCCCGTCAACAGGATCAAGGTTGATAGGAGGGTCAAGCGACGACATAACGTAACGTCTGCAGTACTGGCAAGGAGTTGAAGAAGATGTGAAGGTGAACAGTCTAACGTCAAGTTGACCAGAGACAAAAAGTGGCCAGTCGACGTGAGCTGCGAGCAAGGAAGGTCATGTCAGCCTGTGGGGATTTGGCGATGTAACATGAAAGCTTAGCTGCAGCTTGGGAAGGCGCCGTATTTCACGGTGTCGCATGTGCTGTGCTTATGTGCTTGAAATTTGTATCACGTATCAATGCTTCAAGCGTAAGGCATATGTTGCTGTGCCGTTCAAAGTCCTTCCAGGTGAACATGTAAAGAAACAGAGCCGCATGACAGGCTGGCGGGGTACTACAGCAGGAGGCAGGAGACAGCAGAATGGCTCCATCGATCCGACGGAGAGGGTCGCGTTGTCGTTATTCTGGGTCGAGGGAACAAAGCCTTGCTGATGCTAAGACGCCACTGACTACCACTGCGCGATTGAGGGGAGAGTTTCGGGTAACAATCTGGCTCCCAGGCGTTCTTGTACAGCCAACCGATCCCAGGCGCGCGTGGTGGGTGGCAATCTTCAGCAGTGATCACGTCAGACAGAAGTAGAGTCAGCATTGCAAGTCTCTGTTGTCCCGTCCGCGAGTTTGTCGGGATGATGCCATGTCCAGTATGTTACAACAGAGGTCGAATTAGCATCGTTGCTTATACTTTACAAGACAGGGCCCATTATGAGCACGATGGCTACACTATAATCGATTTGACAGGGGTATGCCGTGCACGAGATGAGTTGAGACTGCGCTGCAATGTCAGGTTGAGGTTCAGGACCATACCGCTTGATTGAACTCAGGACGGCCCCCCGCCACAGCGGCCATTCGGCGCTGATGTAGAACGTATGTGATTGTTGACAATGAACGAACACTCTTGACCATGTTTGATACGGGGCTGGCCGTCGAGCCAACGCCAACGAGCGACAACACCGCCTACTCAGAAATTGCGGACTGCGAAGGACCGGTCGGGCGTTCAGCCATGTTGCAGACGACCATGCTCGGCCCACCACTGCCTCGCCATCTCGGCAGCACGCGTGGCCCGCTCCAAGGCGTCCAGGCTGCTGTGCTCAAACCCTCGCAGTTGAGCGTTCGTGTGCGCCATTGCGTAAATGCGCGCGGCGCTTTTGACAACGGAATATAGATGGCTTTTTGATTCCAAACGAACTTGCCACTGGGGTGGCCTCCAGTCATCCTCGGTGGTCACTGCCTTCCGCAGAGCTGGAGGGGGCGGAGGGGGTGGCTGAGTGTAATCGTCCAACCCGGCGTTCATCCAGTCGCGGGGCATCTCGTAAACGTGTTCCGAGAAGGTTGCATTGGACCAGAGTAGGGCGTGAATGTAATGCGCGTCGATGACATCTGGGTCGGGGTTGGCAGCAGCCAAAGTCAGAACTGCGTCGACAAACTGAAGCGCTAGGGGCGACACGCGCAAAGCGAACGCGCTCGTTTCCAGCCCATCGGGACCTTGACTTAACAAGAAGAACGGCTCGGGTGTCACATCTGGGGGCGGCAGCAGGACGTGCAATGGGACGGCAGGATCGGCAACGACCGTATCGGCGTCTGTGCATCTGAAATGGTAAGCGAGGTCGGTAACATTCTGCTCACATTATCCACTGGTTCGCAAGGTTCGGACGATTCATTTGATCCTCAAGCAGGCGCTTGATCATGCGAGTTCTGTCCAAAGGCGGATAGACACCCTGGGTCGCAGACATTGTGGTGTCACCGATATAGCTGTATCCCCACGCCTGAGCGTACAGCGCATGGCTTTTTCGGGACGCTGATGCGAGAGTTGATTGAGGGAGGTGCTGTGCGATAAGAAGTGGGTGTTGCGCCTTGGAATGTGGGACGTATGCGCCGGTAACATACAGCGTTTGTAAAGCCTTGTATATGTTGTAGTATGGACGAGTAAGGTACAGAACACCTACCAGCAGGGCAATGGCAAGCCCCGAGGTAAGCGTTTCAGAGTGTAGTCGCATCGTGGATAGTGCCACCTGGCCATGGAGCGGGCAAACAGCGACTTAAGTCGCTTGATCAGACGTTGCCGTCGAACACGTCCTTCGAAGTGACGAGCAGAGAGAAGATATGAGTGACATTATCTGCAGCGGACCATTGCTGTATGTTGACCATGGCCGGTTCCCGAGAGATGTCTGCGTCGCCCCCGAGGCCGTTCCCACAATTATGGAAGGCTGTGTGGTCAGAAAGCACATAGGTCTGGGCCGAGCTCGACGAAGTTTGTCCATCAGGGGGCGTGATGCCGCCGACTGGTCGTGTGGATGGACAGCCCATTGCAGCCCAACGGCCCACAGCCAAGCTCACGGCCACCGGCCCTTCGGCCATCGGGGGGTGACGCAGGCCACAGACGGAGAGAGGTTGGCGGTCATCATCGGGGTACACAGTTCAGTAGACTACTGCTAAGTGTCGGGCATTTTTCGTCGTGTGATGACATTCCTGCTGACCTAATGACCTGATGCCCTACCGCCTAGGTGGACTGCGGGCTGATTGCGGCTCAGCCTGATTAGCCCGACGAACGCCGGACGGCAGCCGACTGGGAGCGAGGACATCAGGCGTATGATTCATATTTTGACCAGCAGTAAATGTGGAGTGGTGCAGAAGGATGCAATAAGTAGTAGTCGCGCCTTCGACGTCACCCGCAATGTGCAACCTGAATGAAGAATGTCCAGCTAGCAGTGATATCGTTGGCTTAGCTAGAATACAGTAGTTTTGAAAGACATCCACTCCATCCAGGGAGTCACATCATTTCGAAAGGGCCCATTAACACATTAGCTTGGTTGAATATTTTCGAGGCCTTATTCACAAGCAACTTCTTATTCTCCTTATACCCCCACAGAAGCCAAGAATTTACAAACGATTTACAAACAGTGTCTGGCGTCATTTACGAAAAGGCTGGTGCCTCTCATCTGTTAATGGTATCTGAGCCACCACAAAGCAAGGCGGAGGGCGTCGGTTCACGGTGCCGGCATGTCGACATAGTGCGGCGCTTTGTGCGCGCGTTTTGACACCGATCGCGAGTAGACCTCTGTGCTAGGCACTGAACAGCTATACCCGGGCGCCGGATGGGGACCTGGTGGAGTGCTTGAGCGCTGGAGTGGTCGGGTGGCTAGCTGAGGCGCTCAAAGCTCAAAGACGATAGGCCGCGTGATCGTGAGATCATGGACGCCGGACACCAGAAGCTTGGCTATCGGTGCGGCCCTGGGCGCGTGAAGATAAGTCACGGGACGTGCTGTATGACGTGCATGGCGTGCTTCGACGCAAACACGCCAAAGGGTGAAACGGTGTGTGGTGTCTCGGCACGGCAGCGGGTGGAGAACGAGAGGTACAGAGGTATATGCCGGGTGTGCTGGGCAGGATCTGGAAGGACTGTGTGGTGCGAGTGGGGGAGAGAGAAACCGCGCGCCCTCTCTTGCCGCCCTCCCCTCTCTTGGCTGGCATAGGTGCACAGGGAGCAGGCCTGATACCCATATGGCACCAACAAGCCGACGACCGACGACATGGCCGGCAGCGATGCGCGTACGTGGCGTATTGATATGAGAGGGCGCACGGGGGCTCTAAGGGGGCGATGGGCGTGGCGACCGAGGATTGGTGATGGACATGGGATACCTATACGGCAACAAACTCGTATCAGGATTAATCGGAGAGGGTCCATTATTGCACCGATACGGCGATGTGGTTGGAGGAGAGCTCAAAGGTGCAAAACCTGCATTGCATTTAAAATACCTGTGCTAGGTGGGGCACGGTGGTGACGTGCCAGATAATCAACGTGTGCTGCTGCTGACATGCTGCGATGCTGCTCTGATGCGCGCAAAACGCGAGACAGGTCTGCTGCTGAGCTGCTGTGACCGCCCTAGTTCGGGCCCAGGTCAGTGCCTATCTAACTATGCAACACGAAGTAATAACAAATGATGCATTATCACCAAAACACACACGGCTGCGGTCGGGGAGATTGGGACAGCGCACTCTGATGCAAGCCTGTCCCCCCTTTCCCCCCTCCTCTACCCCCCCCCCCCCGGTGAACATGTCCACTGTTGCCGCACCACTACATGTCCTGCAGAGATGCTATGAATAAGTTCACTTCCCATCATCTCTCATCTCTCTGCCCGTCGCTGACCAGTTCGTTGCCGCTACCATGGCGTACAATAGCAACAATCATCATGATCACTATACCAGTAGTAATACCGGTGTGATCGACTTCGGTAACCCTTATCACAACCAGCAGGCGTACCCCGGTGGCGACCACCATGCTGCTCCCGGCCATGGCCATCACGACGCCAGCTCGCTCGAGGACAAGCCCTCCGACTATGGCATGACCCCAGAGAAGAACTCGGACACGTACGCGGCCGAGCTCCCAGTGTTCAGCGACACCTCGTCTGATACGGCTGTCATGGACCCGAATTCGGGCGTGAAGCGTGCCCTCAAAACTCGCCACCTTTCGATGATGGCCCTTGCTGGTATCATCGGCCCCGGTCTTCTGGTCGGCGCTGGCGGTGCTCTCGCCAATGGCGGTCCCGCTTCCCTCATCATTGGCTTTGGCATCATCGGCATTATCGCGTTCAGCATCATGCAGAGCCTGGGTGAGCTCACGACGCTCTACCCTACCGGCGGCGCCTTCACAGGCCTCGCGGATCGCTTCGTCGACAAGGCATTTGGCGTTGCGCTCGGCTGGAACTATTTCATCATCTGGTTCTGTGTGCTGGCCAACGAATACAATGTCCTCACTTCCATCTTTAGCGTGTGGACCACCAAAGTCCCTCAATGGGGCTTCTTCCTGATCTTTTGGGTGAGTCACCACATCAGCGGCGCAGTCGCCCGGCACTTCTCCCACCCTGTCTGTCTCCGTTCCTCTCCGTCTCCCTTTGTTGTTTCCGCCTTCACCTTGCCTCTGCGGGCTTTACGTGGGACACGCAACACCGCCAACGGCGTAGGCAGCAGCAGCACATGCGTGCAAGCGGTGCTCTCGTGCTTTCAATGGGCGGTGTGCAGAGGTATACCAGCCTCTAGGCCAACCATTTCGATGGGCGACGGGAGTCGGAGAGTCAGGGCACTCGCCCTCACAAACCCGCTCTCTCCCAACAGGCCATGCAGGTCAATTCAGACCAAATTTGTGTCATTGAGGGCCAACGCTAGTACTGGGTGCATTGGAAGCATATCTGGCGTATCGTGAACGCAGTGTGTTGCTGTCGCGAGGGTCGGGGGTATGAAGGTCCCCTATTGGTTCCACCCCTACCTCTGCTCCTTGACGTCCGAGAAACCGACAGCCCCTCATTCCTCGCTCCAGCGCTCCGTCGCCCAAACCCTGCGCAGGCACCGCTTGCGGGCGGGCACCAAAATGCTGCAATAGCATGCCGAGGATCGCGCACACGGCCTTGAGACCTGCTTCGTCGATGAACTGGTGGTGCGGCTTGATGCGACCCGTCGGTGATCTTCACCGAGCAGTCAAGGCAGTGGTGGTGATAGATGCCAGTGGTTGCCGGCAGTAAAGCTCCCTTCAACCTTTTCAGCTACCGGGAAGTCTGTGCTGACGGCAGTTTGCTTTCCTTGGCTTCCAGCTGCTCGGTGTTGAGTCCTTCGGCGAAGCCGAGTTCTGGCTGGCGCTCATGAAGCTCATCGGTCTGCTCGCCTACTTCCTTTTCTCCATTGTGTAAGTACAAGCCATCACCTTTTGCTGGTCTTGAGTCTCTGCTCTTTGGCCTTGTGCTCCATTACCAGTCGCCTCTCCATGTGGAGCGCTGCAACGAGCGGGGACTCTTGTTCATGAAGACCCACACCGCCAAATGGGACTGACTTGATAGATACGTCTCGGGTGGTGTTAAGGGCGCCGACGCTATCGGCTTTCGGTATTGGCACAACCCTGGCGCGTTCACCAATGGCTTCAAGGGCGTGGCATCAGTCTTCGTGTTCTGTTCGACTTTCTACGCCGGTGTCGAATCAATCGCCGTTGCTGCCACTGAGACCAAGAATCCTCGCCGCGCAGTTCCGCTCGCCATTCGCCAGACCTTCTGGCGTATCATTTTCGTGTACATGGGCAGCGCATTCTTCTTCGGCATCACATGCCCAGCCAATGCCCCCGATCTCGTTAGCGACTCGAAGGCAGCTGTCAAGTCGCCCATGTCCATCGCCATTCAGCAGGCCGGCTGGAACAATGGTATCCACCTCATCAACGCATTCATTCTCATTACGTGTCTGTCGGCGTGCAATTCGTCCATCTACATTGGCTCCCGCACCCTGCTTTACATGGGCCAGAACAAGAAGGCGCCCAAGATCCTCGGGTGGACCGACAAGCGCGGTGTGCCCATCCCCGCCATCATCTTCACAAACGCTTGTGGCGCGATCAGCATGATGAACGTCAGCACTGGTGCTGGCGCGGCGTACAAGTACATCGTCAACCTGTCCGGCGTATCGACTTTCCTTGTGTGGGGCGCCATCTCCTTCATCCACATCCGTTTCCGCAAGGGCTGGCATTCGCAGGGGTACACGGCAGCTGAGCTTCCTTACAAATCGTGGCTCTACCCCTACAACGCGTACTTTGGTCTCGCCGCCAACATCTTCTTGGCTCTTATCCAGGGCTGGGAGAAGTTTGCTCCATTCGACGCCGGTGGCTTCGTTGATGCGTACATTCTTCTCCCGCTCTTTGGTATCATTTACATTGTCTACAAGCTCTGTTTCAAAACGCGCTTCTGGCGAGCCGATGAAATGGACCTCCAGTCCGGTCGTCGTCGCGATGTGGACGATGGCAAGTCGATCGACACTGCGTCCTATACCCCGAGCGTCCGCCGTCCTTTCTGGAAAAGGTTAGGTGGCAATCTCTAGTTGTGTTTCGTTTGTTCCTGGGTCGCACCGGCGCTCCTCCCTTGACCCTCGCAGACGGATATGCGTCATGTCGAGAGGTCGATATCCAACAGGCTCCAGCGCATAGTGTAGTAAGAATGGGCTGTCGATAACGGCTTGCCCAGCGTGTATTAGCTGTCATTCCTCCAATGTCATCTCGTGCTCCATTCCGTGTAATCCCCCTTTACTGACGCCTATCCTTCGGAGCTCATGGTTCTTGCCTCGCAGCCATTATCGACAGTGCATTGGCATTGTGGATGTCAGGTGGTAGACAACTTTACCTCAAAACTTGTTGCCGTGATGAGTTGACAAATGGCTCGTTCACCCAAAGCTCACTGACACCTGACCGTGTTTCAGACGCAGACATCTAACGACCACTGGGATGCGGGGTTCGCGTTCGAGCGGCATTCCGAGAGAGAGTTACCCAGGCACATTATGGCTAGTGACGTATGAATATCCAGCATACAGACACATTTGGCCAGTCTTTGCGCACCCACACATAGCTGTGGCGTCAATGCAAGCGTCACAAAACGACGGGGACACGGGGTAGACCGCTAAATGGATGACCATTGGTGCATTATTACACGCGTACCGGCAGCAGCGCAGAGAGAGGTATGAACGAAAAGCGGGATGATAGCAAAATAGGGTATGGTTGTTGTTTGCCCCAGTCTCAACGAGGCTGCGGAGATTTATCACCCTTAGGCAAGGGGCTCGGCATGGTCAGTGGTCGTCGAGTTCTTCTCGGTCAGAGCGTGGGTGTTGTGGGCGTGGCCGTTGCGAGCACGGGCGTTCTCCTCGCGGCGGTAGTGAAGACCAGCAAGAACCAGGAGACAGAAGGAGATGAAGATGAAGAGGAAGCAGAACCACGAGCAGATCACTGCCATTAGCACTCAGCATACGACAATTCGCAACGCAACCCCTCCTCGTCAAAGCACCAGGGTCGCCGCTACGTTAGACTTACTGGCGTAGTAGGCAAAGGTGTCACGGTAGCGGACAGACTTGCCAGTAGCCTTGAGAAGCATGTCGATGGTCGCCTGGGGCACACCCGGAGCGCTGACCTTCGCAGAGCGGCCCGTAACAATGACAGTGGCCGCGATGGCGGTAGCAAGCATAAAGATGGTGCAGAAACCAAGGAGGAACTGGTTGACGTAGCGGAAAGCGCGGGGCATGCCACGGCGCTTCTCAACGAACAGGACGACCTCGGAGAAGAACTTGTCCGTCAGCATCACTCCCGATTACACCGAGAACACGGCATCCAAGAATAGTTGTGGCCGCACACGCCAAGAGCATGACAGCGGGTGACGCTGTGGGGCCACCCCCCACTTGCACGGTCCTCGGCGGCTGTGCATGTGCATGACAACATTGAGTGCCTTGCTGAGAGAACATGGCGCCATGTGTGTGTGTGTGTCTGTGTGTGTACTCACCGTCACGATAACACCAAGGCCCGCCGCAGCGCAGGCTGTCCCGAGTACACCGACGACATCGTCGGCCTTGATTTTGGCGCCCTTGATGAGGCTAGCCTGAGATTGTTAGCCAAGCTGTTGACGCATGCATGTTATCCCGAGCAAGCTTTTGTTATACCCTGCCTGGCCACGGCGTCCGACAGTGACAAGACGGTGGTGCATGAGCAGGCCAACATGTTGTTTCTGGACGGACGCCGGGGCCGGCGGGCGCTTACGATACTTACAGCAAGTTTGCGGTCGTGCGCAAGGTTGGAAAGGGCTGCAGACGCCGTGTCAGCACGATGCATGTGTGGGGCATCACCGAGGATGAGCAGTGCCCCGCTCAGAACTACCCCGCAGGGAGCATTGAAAGACGGGGCGCACACGGCGATGCGTGACCGCTCTACCCGAAATGAGATTCCTCCAACTTACATTTGCCGGACAGGCCAACGACGGTGATCGTGAAGGCGGCCGAGAGGAAGAGGGACGCGAGACGCGCCGCGAGAAGGCTCTTGATGTACGACATGTCGGATAGCGGCGGCGACGCTTGTGTTGATGAGTTGTGTTAAAGATTCGATGAGAGGGCGTGAAGTGGCGACGGCGCGGACCTCCTATACATACCTGCAAGCTTCACAAGTCTGCTACCAACCGACAAAACTTAGACACGGGCAACACGGTCATCGGTGCTCCGGCTCACGATACCCGTTTGACTCTTGCCTCTTGCGCTCTGCCGTAAGAGCACCGCGCCCATGTGCCAGAGGGTCAGAGGCAGAGCGCAGCATCAGAGCACACCGACCCATAAACATAGAGCGGCACCCGCCGAGAAGGATCGGCGCTTAGGGGGTGCCTATTGTGTTTCCTGGCTCTCTGCTCACGCGATCCCACATCCCGTTCAAACTTTCTCGGCTTGGGTCCTTGCACCTTGGTCCCTCGCAGTCCCTCGCAGCGCGAGACTTGGGCTCTGCACCTGATTGCATACTCACCCCGGGTGGCGTTCTCTTGTGCAGCAGCCCCCAAGCCGCCCCCCAGGTCCGCCTGCCCCCACATGAAGCGCATTTCCTCAACTCCTTTTAGACGATGAAGGAGAGGGGCTCACTGTTCAAATACAGTCGGCCGGCACTAGACCCAAGGGGCCCCCTCTCTCCCCTTTCCCTTGCCGCTTTACACAGACCCTTTTGCATGCCGTTGGCCTTCCTGCCGCTTCCTGTGCCTCTGCCACCGTACATGGCCCACGTGAATAGTCTAGTTCATCCGGCCATCCAATTACCCCATCACACACCCTTAGGAGCGTGTGATGGACTGGGCAGGAAGTGGCAGATGCAGACGCCGTGGGACACCCATAGCGGCCTTTCATGCATCAACCCCAAGGATCTTGTTTGGAACATGGTCCGTTGAAAGCGGCAGGCACGCCGAATGGTCTGAAGATCCCTGACTATCTCAACCTTTGGCGCAGACCGACGCGCCTCCATCAGATAGGTCAGACAGGTCGCTACGTGTCTGGGTCAAAACGTCCCTCAACGATAACAATGACCTTGTCGGGGCGTTGGGGGCGCCACAGCATTGTGAGAACGATTTTGTTTGGGCTTGGGGCGTGGCAACTACACAGCCTCCCTCCCAAAGTGTGTGCCAGCTTCCGGAATCGCAGCGGCGTTGTTTGGAGCAAACTACGCATGCACCAGTGGTGGGTGCCAAATTTGCCACTCGATCAAGAGGTCAGGGGACCAACTCCCCGCTCAGAAAGTGCGCACTCCTGCAAGCATAGACACCTGCCAACTGCCAGAGAGCGAACCAGAAGAGAGCGGGCCTTGTGTACCTTGGCAGCTCTCCGCTCTTAACCGGCCCCTGAGGGCAACAGGCACGCGGCATCTGCATCCCACCCTGCACCATGTGCACCACCATCTTGGCGATTCTCGTCATTACCGATTGCGTAGTTTGTCGGCTCGCCAGGCATGCATCCATGGTCAAAATGTAAGCCATACATCTGTTATCGCAAACTGCCGAGAGCGTCTGGCCATTGTGTCGCCGCCGCGGTGGGGGAGGTGGCGCGGACGAATGCTTGGCGCTGCACAAGTAAGCCTACAGTATCGAACAGCGCCGGCGCCGATTGACACCCAGTGACCATTTACCCAGAATCAGGATCTAGCACATGATCTCCGGCGGCCGATGACCATAATCGAAAGCACCCCGAGTGGTAACGCCATTGAGGGTCGCTTGGTCGCCGGTCACATGCCAAGCGCACGGGGGTTCCAGACCGCTTGGAGCTTGGAGAAACCAGATCTGTCGCGCCGAGTCAGCCAGCGTCCAATTGTCCCTCTTGCGTACGGTAAGTACTCAAGGGATTTTTTAGTCACCAGTATGCATGGAGAGCACCGAGAAACTACTGTGAAAACCTTCAAGTTCAGGCAGCTGCACCAAGGGTCCACGTTTTGGCAGAGCTCCAATGTAGCTGTACATTGCCTCTGTAATGATTTGCCTAGCTTGGTCTACACGCGTTCTCTAAGCACAACAGGCCAAAAAATCACGCCCCGTTGTCCTCCGGATCGTAGCCACAATTAGTTAGAGCCACAGTTAGCTGAATGCAGAACAACTAATACGCGCTCCCGCTTCCAACCGGTGGGCTGTGCTTGCTGTAGCTGCATCACTAGCCTGCGCACATCTGCAAGGTTGACGCCATAGATGTCACACTCATGCGTTTGTCACAACCTCTTGCGGCAGGTGCATCGTGTTTATCGGTCACTACTTCATCTCGGGCCAAACAACTCTATTTCGGGGCTATCTTTGTTCTGAGGTCCTCCAAGCTATTGCGCATATAATCATCGGTCACATAAAGCCGCCCCGATGTGCCCCGCAGCGGGCGGCGGCAATTGCCGTTCTGCACACCTAAACCGCTAGCCCTGCACTAATGTTTGGATGCGTAGCTTCAAGGCTAAATATGGTTTCGGCGCAGCGAGGTGAACAATGCCCGTGAGGAACAGGATACACGTTGGGGAGCCGTGGGGATGGTCGCCCGGCTTGACATTGCCGACCGTGACACTCCTTTGGAATAGACACCGAATCGCATGGGGGCCACAACGACAGCCATCAGGAACTGGGGACCCAATGATACCCAGCATAAACGCAAATGAGGCCTACGAAGCGGCAACCTTGCACGCACATGCTTCAACTCGTCAGACTAAAGTCGCTGTTCAAAGTACAACGCCTCGGTGCAGACAAAACAGTTAACAACAACAAGCGAGGAAAGGGCTCTTACTAGAGAGCAGGTGCTCGGTCAGGCAAGCCTCAGTTTATTGTGGATCTGAGGCATGTGTGTTGACGCCTAATATCATCCTACCGACCAATATCGCTCGGTTCCAACCCTTATCGCTCAATTAGCCGGGCATACAGTGGTGAGGTGCTGCAAGTGGAAGAAGCGGCGCAATCAGAGTCCAACCTGTTGTATTCCCCGCACGTGCCTACAATGTCTTCTTCATACCGTCATGCGAAGCAAGCCATCCCAGGCGTTCATAAAACCTGTGTGCTTCTTTGCGGCGCTTGTCGGTGGCGAGTTGAGCCAACCTCGCCCCACTGGCACGACCAACAGTATCGATCCATTCGAAGAGCGCTGCTCCGATACCCCTACTTTGAAGGTGTGCGGCCACATGCACCCCTTCTACCTGCAGACGGAGTGCCCCGCCCCGAGTCAAGCCCGGTATCAGAGTTAACTGTGCCGTGCCGACGACGGCCTCGGTCTCTAAGCCAGTGTGCCGAAAACGGCTGGACGTGTCATTGCCATTGCCAGTACTGCATGGGGTTGCTTCGGTGCTCTCTTGATCCACAACCACGAGTAAGTGCGCCGGGTCCGCATCGACAGCATCAAAGGCATTGTAGTACGGCATGAGCTCGCCTGCGGGCTCGCGGGCGCGGGTGACAGGATCCTCCAGCAACAGAGCCGCTATTGCCGGTACGTCAGCACGGACTGACCGTCGCACTGAGTATCCTGCAAGCCTAAGTGGCGGTAAAGGAGAAGGCCAGGGCATGGCAGACGCTGGGATGAGCGCATATGAGCGTGCCGGTGATTGCAGGACAACAACAAACCGTTCGGAGGTTTATAAGTGCAGCAAAGCCATGAGCCAGGCGGGGCTCATGATGGGTAAGACACCTTCACCGATCATGACCGAAAGCGCCGAATCCGCGCTATGAAATGCACAGATCAGACAAGTACTACAGTAATGTCCATTTGCACTTTATGCAAGTCTACTTAGGCGATATGGGCGCAGGGCTCTGAAGCGCCATGGCTGCTCGCGAGATAAGGCATGCCGTTGAGTGTGAGGAAGTAGAGGGGGAGTGCAGCGAGGCTTCGTGATGGGTGGCGTGTTGAATGGGGAGAGATAGAATGCAATGACAACGGGACAGTTGTTAACGTGGCGGAAAAAAGCTGAGTACAATGTAGTGTGGCTTGAAAATGCAGTTGCTGTACAGTGCTGCAAAGGAGCATAGCACTCTCAAATGTGGCGTGGAGGTGGAGCTTTGGGAAACGCAAACATAGGAAGTGCGCCCACAAAGGTCATCACCGCCGTGAAGATAATGAGGACGCCATAGTTGGTAGAGCCATAGGCGCCAGCTGCACCCTCGAAAACTTGAGCTTTAAGTAATGCGGTGGAAATGGGCCCAGAAACGAATGCGCCAATGCCCTTAATTGAGATGAAGAGGGAAAACACGATGGGCATGCCGACAGAGTCGTCGCCAGCGATGGTTGAGATGCAGCGTGCCCATGTACCCGCCAGTGACTGGCCAGAAGCGCCCCAGACAATGACGAACCCGGTAAGAGCGGCCGGCGATGTACCCATACCCCACAAAGCAAGACATGCGACTGCCGCAATAAACGAATAGGCAGTCACACACCAGCGTGGTTGGACGTGGTCGCTGATGGCACCAGAAGCCAGGTTCCCAACAATGCTCACTCCATTCATGATAGAGATTAACGCAGCTCCGTTGGGGTTTTGGGCCCCTGTCACAACCGCAAATGTCGGGGTCCAGAGCGAGGGAAGGAAATTGCCCAGTGACGACACGACCATAAACACAAAGGCGACCCAAAAAGCACGGCCACGGAGGAAACCTAGATTGGGCTTGGGTCGAACGAGGGCGCCTTTCTTGCCTGTTTCTGTTACGACTGGCACCCGCGGCAGTGGCACTCGGCGATCAGTGAAGATGAGGCCAGTGCCAACGATCGCCAAGAATGCCCCAGCGATGGCCAGCATCGTGTTGCGGAAGCCAACTGCCTTCAAAAGAGCAGTCACCACAAACGGATAGATCATCCCTCCAGCACCGGTACCACCGTACATGATACCGGTTGCAAGGCCTCGTCTGGCGACGAACCACTCGAAGATGTTGGTGGCACATGGGAGGTATGTCGCTGCCGAACACGGATACATGAGCCCGAATGTCACAAGCAGTTGCCAAGGCTAGCATGTAAGCGCTCGGGAGAGTGAGTAACTTACTTGAGTGGCAAACGCTGAGGCGACAAGACCAGTAACAGACACGGCAAGGCCCGCCAGTTGAATGTGCTTCTCGTACCAGGGAAAGGCTGTGAACAAAGGTCCTAGAAGCGCTCCGGAGAAGAAGAGAAGACCCGAGTTGAGGGTGCTGGCAAGCGTAAGGGTCTGATGTGCGCTTTTGTCTGGGAACATGGTGTTTGTCCAGTACTCGTGCAAGACGCCAACGCTAAATGGCAGCCCCCAGATAGCGCCCTCGATACACACCGAGGCAATGAGGAAGCCCCAGGCGTGCCGCCCACGGTCAACGGGAGGGAGTGCCACAACAGCGTCCGTCGACGGTTCAGCCGCATAGCTCACGGAGCCCCTTCCTTCCTCGGCCTCGGAGTCACTACCAAAAGGATCCGACAGTTGTTCCGAAGGGGTCGGTGGGAAGGAGGGCATCATACTCGGGGCAAACTTGTCCTCCTCTGACATAGATGCTTCATTTTGGAACTCTGGCGGCGTCGTTGGGGGCGTCGAGGGCGGCGTTGCTGGCATTGCAGTGAAAGTGTGGCCACCAAAGGACGACAGGGGCCGGAAAGGCTCTGACACGGCGCCGCGCGATGGTCGGCGCTGTGCCCTGCTTACGCCGGATATGTCGTAGGTGGACACCTCGGCCAGGGTGGCAATGTTGTCCTGGTCATTCTCGACGTCTTCTTCAAGAGGCGTAAACGCCGTGAAGCCCAAAGGAGTGGTGGAGCTCTGACCGGACGATTGTCGACGCGTGTGAGATGCTACATCCTTGAGCTCGTAGGAAGAAGTGGCGTAGTTGCTCTCATCCATTTGATGTTGACAAACTCGCTTCGCAAGAGCTGGTAGAAGAGCTTGATGTGAAACAACGGGCACGGTTGGTGCGGAGAGAGGCGGTAAGGAGCAAGAGAAGATACGGCAAGAATGAAGGTGACTATGGTTGCAGTGGACCCGATCGCCCGCAACAAAGCAGTGAGAACGCCTGCTCGCAGTTAGATGCGACTCTGCAGCTGAGGACGTACACTATGAAGTTGAGGAGGCAGTGGCAACACGATCATGGTAACCCTCCAGGTATAAGAGTCTTGTTCCAAACGACATCCACGTTCGCTTTTTTGCCACATTCGCCAGCGCGCCCAGGGATACCGCCACACAAGGCGCCCTGTCAGTTTTAGTTGCACATAACCCAGCTCCATGTACCGCGACAAACCAAATGGAGCTACGGAAGGCAAGATTTTCCGGGTCCAGGCATGCCTGGTACATGGCTGGGTTTGCCATGGCTGTATGCACAAGGGCCGGTGGCGCGATTCCCCTTTGCACCTCTACTCGGTAGCGGGCAAAGGAATCCTGGAGGGACGCGATTTGCAGATATCACTCCGAATCCCTGGGCATCTGTGGGATGGTGCGGCATCCTGCTACCGTATGCCGCTCCCAACGGCCCAGAAAAGAAGGGAAAAGCTGCGCAGTGCGTAAGGCTCTCGGTAGGCAGCTGACACCAACAAGCACCGAGTCATGTTTGTCTACAATGGTCAACTTGGTCGACCTCGTCATGCCAAAATAAAGGTGTCGCGTGTGTGTGTGTGTGGAATGATGATGGTGTGGAATGATGATGGGACGTGGATCAAAACTCAAAAGTTCATACCGACTGTTTCCCTGACCCCGACCAAGCGTGCCGGCATGGCCGAGGGACTACCTTCATCGGCGGCCCGAGCGACCTTACTGGCCGTAAGACACCGAGTCTTGCCGAAGCTCTCCGTCGTCTAATCCTTGAAAAGAGTGCCGCAGCAAACCCTTGACCCCCGCTCGTCTGCGATCCCATCGCTATATTCATCGTCGGTCGTCGGTCTCAGCGGACCGAAGGGACGTTACTTCGTCATGCCCGTCACAAGGTGGCTGTAATCGTGTCCGGCTCGACTCAGCCCATCAATACTCTCACTGCATCGATCGTAACATGACACATCGCGCTGCGAATGTGGGAGTCTGAGAGCGGTCAACCGTCATACCTGCCATGGCCGAGGCCTCATCAAAATGCTGCTCACGCCGAATGGCAATAGAATCGTCCTGCCTTTGGAACATGTCTTCCGCCTGCCCTGCCAACGAAATCGTTGTCAGGACTCACATCCGATGTAGACGGCGACACGACCACTACTGACTTGGTGCACACGTACTAATTTGACTTGCATTTATCCTTCTCCATCACACATTGCAAACACAACCCTTTTTGAGAAGGCCCGTGCAGAGCTGAAATTGCACTAGGGTAACAACATCTGGCGTTCGGGCGTATGCTGGGGCACGGGGCCACAGACTTCTTTGCCATTGTCATCCAGAGATGGCCCTGGGTGATTGATCTCGGAGGCACCGTTTCCGCCAGCAACGAAGCCTAGTACACTTGAATGCGCTGAAGAACCAACGAGTGCAATCGGCTGCCCCGCGGAATCCTCCTTGCGAAGCACGACCGACATCTCATTGTTGCAGTTGGCCAAATTAAGGGCTCGGCGTTTGACACCCTCAAGATCCTCAGGCTCCACGTCGGACACCGCACGTTTGCGCTTGCCAGCGAGAACTTTACCGTCAAGAGCCGTCTGAGCAGCTGTAACATTTAACGGGCCACGCTGATGTTTTGAAGAGCACATGATGGGGTTGCTGAATGCGAGAGAAGTCGGTCCGGTGTCGGCACTCGGCGCCTCATCTCCGTCGCTTGCATAGTTAAGGAGGGGCGAATTGTCGCCTCCATCCGCGTTTTTGGAAGTGAAAAAGAGTGCGTCTTGGTGGCCAGCGAAGTTGCGCAGCTGCGCCACACCACGCGCATATCCCTGGCTCTCTCCGAAATGGTTTATCGTCGTGAAAGACATGCGGGGCTGCACCACAAAGTCCTCCGGAGGTGCAATCTTGTCGGAGAGGACGGATTCGTTGACCCATTCTGTCGACACTATGTACGCGCCGCGAGCAAATGCTTGGACCGCCAGCTTGCACTCTTCAGGCGTCTCGAGCTCACCACCAGGCGCGGCGTGAAACACAACATAATCCGCTTCGTTGTGCGGAACCACCTGGCCGCCAAAGTTCTGATGCACAGTCAGTTCGCCGACCAGCCTTGTGATGGCACAGCTTTTGGTACTCACCGTGAACAGACCCTTAACACCTGTCTCTGTGGGCACGCGCTCATCAATGTACGCCGTCGTACCAACGAAGATGTCCTCGAGCAGTGCCGAGGGTGTCCCCTTAAGCGCAGCGCCATCGGCATGCACACGGCTTGGGGTCGAGATAAGTCGCGGAGGAGAAACTGTTCCATCTCGGAGCTCGGAGCGAGTGCGGTTCTTCTTAGTCGGCCGGGGGCCATCATGGACGACGCTCGCCGAGCTGACGACACGGTGCTTCTTCGTTTTGGACAACATGGGGGTGCCGTGGCGCGAGGGCGGCAGGAAAAGGCCAGGCGACGCATAACTAGGCTGCTGAGCCGGCGTGTTATACTGATCGATGCGACGGCCTTGGGTTAGCTTCTGTTTTGACGTTTCTCAAAGAACTCTTACCTTTAGGTGTGTTGGGGAACCACTTGCGCCACGGCTGCGCTGTCTCGTTGATCCGAGCAAACAAAGGGCTCTGCCCAGCAGCTGTGTTTCCGGCTCCAAAGTTCCTCTCCGCCATGGGTGAAAGGGGCGGAGAACCGTAGGTCAGACGCTTGCCGTAGTTGTAATTCAGCCTGCGACTCTCCTGGCGCTTGCTTCGTGGTAAGGGCGTGTCGAGGTGTCGGCGGCGCCAGTAGGACGGCCTCAATAGTGAGTTTTAAGCAGGACTAGACAAATGTCGGCTGACTCACCTAACCTCCCAACCTGCATAGTCTTCGCGGTGGTCGAGGATTATGCCGGTGTGGAGACACTCTCGAAGCCAAGGCAGCTGCACAATGATGACGGGATTCTGGAGACGCTGGCGTTCTAGGGCGTAGGCCACGAGGTCCTCAATCTGCCAATCGTCCGGTTGTGTGTGCGTATGAGGAAGAGGGAAGGGGTGTCCCAGCTTGAGGTCAAAGCAATAGTCGGCCGGTGAACCTTTGATGGCAACAACGATATGGGTTGGCTGTGCGTCCCCCAAGGGATCAGCAATGGTCATGCCGCCATGTTCCTTTAGAGTCAGTCGGCGAGGAACTAGACAAAGAGAAGAAACATGCCTTGATGAGGGCGAGGTCACCATGCAGGTCCCTCTTGGGGCGTTTGGCGCTCTGAACGAAGAAGACACAGTCGCGGAAGATGTGTGACTGGGATGGGAACGGTTGCCAGCGGCGCTGTTTGGCTGCCATTCTGGAAGTCGTGGGGTATGGTATCTCTTGGAAAGCAAGCAGGAATGAGTGCGGTGACGGATCAAGGTAAGAGCAAAGAATGAAGTTTCAGGAGGTGAATAGTAAAAGAGAATGTTGCACGAAAGACTGTGTGTGTACGTGTGTAATGTGTGAGAGCGCGCGTGTGTGGGCGCTATAGGGCCGCGGGGGGAGGGGGGAGGGTGATCTGCAGACCGATTCTGTGCATAGGCGCGGCGTCGCCACCCACATCCATCCGACTCCTCTCAAATCAAGCCTCCACTATCAATATTACATACTTGGTCGTGTACACATGGGAACGTTTATCCTCTTAAGAATGCTCGAGGTATCCAAATGCGACGTTTACGTCGTCGAGGAAGTCATCTGCAAGATCGGCCGGCCCCACTGTCCCATCATAATCTGAGATCTTGGACATCTTCTTTTGCCTTGCCTGGACACTGTCCATGGAGGTAGAGCTGTCATGCAGAGAAGAAGACTGAGAAGCGCACGGTGTTCCACTCGTTTGGATCATCGCCGAACCCAAAGGGCTCTCGTGCTTCCAGGCGGCTCCGACGTCCCCTTGGGGGTCTGGTGGTGGTAGTTTGTCGTCTTCTGATTCCCCATATGTGAACAGAGCTGCGTCAAAGTTGAGACAAAGCGACCCAAAGGCATCAGCGTTGCGGTGTGAAAGGGGCATCAGCCGACTTGGGTCGAGTCTACAGGCAGGCAATGTTGCAGTTGAATTTGCAGGTCGTGCTGCAGCTTTTGAGGTAAATGGGGGCGCAAAGGATGTTGAGAACGGTGAAGAGGGATGCCTTTGAGGCGTGGACACAACGATAGCTGGAGAGTGCCTACCCGCGTTGTGGCCGCTTGAAAACGTACTCGCGCATGTGTCGACGTCGACCATCCTAGGAATGGTTTGCTCGCCCCTGTCGTGTTCCACGACGCAGAACCCTTCCTCGTCGTCGCTCATTTGGCCACTTTCGACGAACATAAATACCTCGCTGTGTTCTTCCGCCTGCAGCGACTCCAGATAGCTTGAGCGTAAGCTGGCCCGTGACCGCCACTGTTTAAGGCGCTGTCGTGCAGACGATGGACCTGTCGAAGCCAGCGACGTCGCCGACGCACTGCGAAGGCTCCACAGGCGTGGCATCCTCGTACTCGATGTATCGCGATGTATGAGCTCCTTAGTACCTCACCCCTCTACTATGCCTGCTGTCAGCATGCATCTACTTTACAGATCCGTATGTCCGTTCCGCATACGCGCAGTACGCGCCAAGTGTCCTAACGCTGCACACCATTACGCACAAAGAGGGGGAGACCACACACACTGTTCAAATGCCACCTGACCTCCGAGGATTTTCCGAGGAGGCTGTACTCGCGCTAGAGAGTGCTTTTGATGAAAATGCGAGTATGACCGCCAACGTAAGCGGCCACTTTGGCGATGGATGAGAAGCGGCAGATCACGCCGCAAAAGATGGTGTAAAGGGAAGAGAAAGGGACAGAGTCAGGACAAAGTGTACAGTATCAGAACAGATATGGGGCGTTTTGAAAGCGTCTCGATGGATGCTTATGAAGGGGGCGATTGGCCACGGGCCACAAGCGCAAGTGCCGCGTCAGTCACTCCCGAGATGGTTCTGCTACGCGTGCTACGCGGTCTGTGTGATCGTGTGACCTACAGTTCCAGCACGCTAGCACATGACGTCAAAGCGTTAGCCATACTGATCATCGAGTCAACGCAAGCATCACCGGCTCCCACTGGCATAGCAACGGCGCCTAACCACGTCTGGGGTGTGTGGCGGCATACGGCATTTAGGATCATGGTATACGGCAGTAGGATCATGGTATACACAAACGTATAGTCTACATGTAGGAAAACAGAGTAAGAGACCAAAGCAACCACACAGTGGTCATTGGCGTAATAGTCCTTTGGCACTGCCGGTATTGCTGACGGGCCCCAATTAGCGACATCATGTCCATGCTGCCGGAAGATGATGGCAGCAGGACAAACACCGTCGCAGACCCTTTACTCTTGCGTTTGAGCAGGGGGAAGAGGCTTCAAAGAGGATGAGAGAGTCGAAGATGGAGTGTCCGCATGTCCATGCGATTGCCCACAACGAGGGTACGAGATGGAGGAGCCGAGGGCATCGACTACGCCGGGGCCGTTGGGGATGCCGAAGCCCCTGTCTGGATTGGAGAGCCGCCAGTGTCAAAACCATTGGGAGTTGCGCCATAGCCGGGCGCCTGGTTGTAGATACGAATACCATTGATGAGCCAGTAGGCCTCCTTGAGTGCTTCAGGTTTGTTGTCAATGAGGTCGTAGATCTCGCCAGGGCATCCTTGGTCTTTGTATCGGCTCGCCGCCCAGTCTCCTCCCATGGCAAGGTTGATGATGAGTGTCTGCTTTGTAAAGGCCTTCTTGTAGTCACAACCGCCGTGACCGCCCCAGAACGGAAAGTCGGCGACCTTGATACCGAGGTCGCCCTCGTCAATGACGCCTTCTCCATTCTTGATGGCTGCGGGAACGGTGGTGCTGTCGCGCGGGAAGAACCACACTGCAAATCCTCCACTGTTCTTGCGATAGACATACCAGCCACCGCCGTTCTTGTTGAAGCCGGTGGCCCAGGAGTTATCCGTCTTGTCCTCGATTGAGCATCCTGCTGCCCCGACACAGCTACCGGGATTGATGTTACCGCTTACAGGCGACATGCCTGGCTGGTCGTTCTTCTCTAAAACGCAGTGGTCGTCGAAGCCTGAGTGCAAGGTAACGCGGTTGAAGTCGCGACCATTCGTGCCCTCAATGATGTCAAACTCGCCTCCTGTGGGCCAGTTGGAACCTTCGGCGTTGGTCCAGATCGCTGGCCAAGTGCCGCACCCATCTGGCATATGCTGCACGTCAAAAACCATGAGGACCTGAGGGTGTCAACAATCCGTGTCAGCCCAGGAGACCCACCTCGTCGTACTCATCGTGGCTGTGAATGCGAATAGAGTCACGGCCACGGGGATGGTCCTTGGTGCTGCCTGTGGTATCACACGTCATGCCGAACTGGTCACCATTGACCCATGACAAACCCTTTGAACGCGCAGTGTTGGCGTCTACGTAACTAACACCGTCAGTCTCGCTCTCAAAACGCAGTCTGGAACAAACTTGGTGCGTCCATTCGTGGGGTCGTTAAAAGTCACAAACTCGAAGTGGTTGTAAAAGTCATTGCCCTGAGTCGTTTTGATAATGTTCCACTTGTTACCGTCGGGAGCGCGTGGTTGAATGGGCTTGCTCGACACAGTGATCAGGAGCGTGAGCAGAGCAAGTCCGCGAGATGCCATCATTGTCAGAAGTGTTTATTGGCCAGTGGGAAGCAAAGATAAGGCGGCGGCAATAGTCGTTTGTCGATAAATGGCTACCTTGAGGACGGCTCACAAAGGAGATTCTTGAAGACTGTCGAACTTGATGTTGCTGGGAAGACAGGCTTCAAATGACGTCTTGCGGCCCTCTTCTTATAGCATGGCAGCAGCTTCAGTTTGTTATCTCATAACCCGCTTCCCGGCAGGATGACCCGGTTGCCCACGTCACGACGAGACAAGGAGTATAGTTCTCAACAAAGGTGCACGGTCCGCGTCTTGAGCTCACACTCCATTATCCCCTGTCCCGAGCCCAGCGCTGTGCGCCCGTTGCCATGCGTCAACAGAAAGACGAGAAACAGGCGAGAGAGTGAAACGCAGGACATGCTTTCCTCCCGCCACAGGAGCCGGTCGCACCGGGACGGGGGGCAACCTGGACACTGGGTGTACCGCGCTTCATGGAAGGCGGAACCGCTCTTAAAGGTTCTGGAGGCGCATGTACCGCACAACAGGGCCGACAGAAGCATATGTGGCCCTACTTGGGCCGATGGTGCGGCCGCAGAATCCCTGCTCAGCATGGTTGCCTGGTGACGGTGAATGGGCTGTTGGATCGCCCTTGAGTAAGCTTGGTCACGGTCGGATATTCAGGACGTTTGTCTCTCGAACCTGCAAGCTTTGCAGGGCATCAGCAAGTCACCTACATGACGAGATGAACATCTTGTAACTCACAAATATGATCCATTGTATGGGACTGACATTGCGACGCTAGGGGACAAACAATGTCTGCGTGCTCGGTCGATTGGTCGGAGCAACGGCGTTGTTGACGACAACCAACATCATTTGGGTTGTTACCGGGACGTGCCTGGAGGAGTCGAAGCCGTTCCTTACTTGACGACAACAGAAAGTCGTCATCATGTCCCTGTCCCTTTCCACAGTCGCGTCCTTTCTGGTGTCGCGCTCGCTTTGCGCGCCCTCATGGGGGCTGTTCTCAAAGGTTCGTGCTCAGACGCGCAGGTGCGCAATTTGCTAATGTGACGTGAGCGACGCGTCTTGGGCTCTCTTCTTGGCTCAAGAGAATGAGTGCGTTCCACTCGGGGCGATCTCAGCGGTTGTGCTCACTGGCGGGTTATATGTGCCGGTCAAGCACAGCTTGTCGCCACCTCAGAGCAAATGCATGGACACCCAGTGGACAACCCCTTGTTTGTCCCATAAGAAGCGGCGGGTTTATACGCACAGGCAGAATTTCGCAGAATCCCGCGCAATCCCAACCTGCACCGCACTGTCCCCAGGACCAAACTGTGGAACCATCACGTACTCATATTGTCCTCAGCCACCATCGTGATCACTACGTTGAGGGCTATGCAATGGCCGGTGAGACGTTATGGGAGACCGGGACGGTTTGCTGGTCGTGTGATCGTCGGTTGCGACGACATGGCTTGAGATGTCCATGGGATGGTTTGAACCTCAGGTCCCAAGTTCCCAACACTATCGTGACCGCAATGTTTGCTCCGTCCAACAGTCAGTGCAATGTTTTAATGCATGCAAGCAATCTCAAGACAGCCAGGAACAAGCGGGAACCATTCAAAACCGATTTCGCCCATGTTGCGGCCACCGCCCTCCAGCTTGCATACATCACAGTGTATTGTTTAGTCACGAGTGGTGCGCTTCTGACAATCAGTTGGTCAACGCCATCGGGATGCAGAAGCGCAGACCAGGAACCGGGCTGGCAAAGTTTAGCCTTCAATGAGCCGGCATCGTCTGAGTTTGTTTGTTTGTTTATGCCAGTCTTGCTTGTTTACGTTCTGAGGAGTTGGTGCCGGCAAGATGCAAGATTGGCAAGTCTGCGTCTGCAGTGGCCCTACGTGTCACAGTCACAGCAAGCCTGCAACAGGTCGCGTTACGAGACGGAGAAGGCGAAGGTCGCAGCTCGGACGCGGTTACGAATGGTTCCAGCGCGTGGCCTTGAAGAAGAAGACCAATTGCACGATCTATACACTAGGAGCCTTTGTACGCACTGGCATTGCAGAAGGCAAAACACTGAGGGGATCAAAGCCTCGTTGCCGAGGTGAGAGCTCCTCGCTGAACCCATGAAGAGAAGAAGTACTCGACGCCGCCGACCGCGTCAGCTCCTGTAGCTTGTAGGGCACCGACACCGGCAATGAGGGTGCAACGTGAAGTAGAGACCATAGTGGAACTCATGAAGGCGCCTACCCAAGCACCCAAGTTCATCAGAGTGTCAGTTATAAACTACTGCATGCATAGCAAAGAATTCCTGGGTTGATAAGAACTATGCATGTGAAACGCAGGATACTTTGCTGAAAGCCGTTATAAGTCCACAATCGTGTTCCCAAGATGTACCGGGACGCACATGCGATGAACTTTTGTTAGTCGCTTGACCGTGAAAACTGATTTTGACTGTATTCAATGCGCGCCGCTTGTGCGACCAATCAATCTGAGATAAGCGGCCCAAACAACGAGCATGGATGATTGTTTCACCAATGCGAGGTGTTTATCCGTATTCCCTCCCTCACAGTACAGGAGCTAGTGTCTAATGGATATATCATGTATATCATCGGGGGGAGTGGAATGGAGAGCCGCGTCGATAGATCCAAAAACGCTGAAGCAGCGGTGCTACTGGCACCCCGTACTAGGGATTGAAGCAGTCGCATAGCCAGCGCCAGTATACACGGTGGGGCCTTTACGGGAAGACTCCGCAGCTACAACAGCTACAACGGACCGTGTCGTGGACTGTGTCGGCAATTTGACTGTTGGAGGAGCCGGGTAAAAGCGGATGAGAACGGTGTCTTTCGGGGAGTGCCGAGGTTTGGCTCTTCCGGACCTTGGGTAAGGCGAGCACGGCTGCGCAAGGGGACACGGGGGTCCGGGGTGCCGGTCGTAGCTGTTGGCGACGCTAAGCGACCCATTAGGTTCAGTTAAGAGATGCCGCCTGGAGAGCGCGGTGGGCAATGACAGTAAGCGAGCGCCTGGCGGCGCCTGGGGCTCCTGCTCACCCCCAGCTTCATCGGCTATCGACGCCAATGCCGCCAAGTCGCCCACGGCCCACATATAACCATGACCTTCCATTTACAAGTAAAACGCCCTCCCTCCTCCCACGTCTCTAAACCCCTTTCCACTTCCTTTCGCTCATTCACATCGCTCTACAATGACTGCTACCAAGGTGTACAAGGACAAGGCCTTTGTTAACGGCAAATGGGTGGCCGCCAAGTCGGGTGCAACCTTCCAGGTCACGAGTGAGTCTTAGACCCGTTTTGAGTTGGGAAAATTCAAGGTGGCGAAGCACATCGTCTCGACGTGGGCTGCTCCAGCCTGAGGGATTGGAGGTTGGAACTGGCAGTTTTTGAGATTTGAAGTGACAGTCGTGGCGCCGATAAGTACGGTGCTTGAATCGCTGGTTTGCAGTCTGCAGACATGTTGGGGTGGAGTGGAGTTGTCATGGAGCTAAGTTCCCGTGGAAGGCGGCACAGCGCCTCTTCTCTCGCCAGATGTTGTGGGCGAATGCTTTTGTCGACTACCAGCAATGTCAGTTTGATTTTCTTGCTAACAATAGACCCCGCCACTGGCGATGTCATCGGGACTGTGCCCGACATGGCGAAGGACGACGTGATGGCCGCCGTCAAGGCCGCAGAGGAGGCTTACCCGTCGTGGTCTCAGACCGCGCCCAAGGTGAGTAGATGTGTTGTTGCGCAGGGTCAAGGGGGCCCAAAGCACAGGTGCCATCATTCAAATGAAGCATTTAGTGCAGCTCAGCTACAGGGGCGCTTTCGAGCATCCTCATTGCAAGCAAAGCAACGCTCCATAAAGCCTGCTGAACACCACTGACTCATAGGCGCGCTCGGACATCCTTATGAAGTTTTACCACCTCATGATGGAGCGCACGGAGGAGCTTGCCGAGCTCATCACCCTTGAGAACGGCAAGCCTCTCGCCGATGCGACCACCGAGCACAAGTACTCGGCGTCGTTCCTGGAGTGGTTCGCGGCGGAGGCCATGCGCACCTACGGTGATGTCATCCCCTCGACCATTCCTGGCCTCCGCAACATCGTCATCAAGCAGCCCATTGGTGTTGTTGGTATCATTACCCCATGGAACTTCCCATCGGCCATGATCACCCGTAAAGTTGGCCCAGCCCTCGCCGCTGGTTGCACTTGCGTCATCAAGGCGCCGTCTGACACTCCGCTGTCGGCGTTGGCCTTGATGGAGCTTGCTGAGAAGGCTGGTGTCCCTGCCGGTGTTCTCAACGTCGTCACCTCGAAGAACTCGCGCATGGTGGCCGAGGTTCTGTGCACGGAGCCTGTCATTAAGAAGGTCTCCTTTACGGGGTCGACTGGCGTCGGCAAGCAGCTTATGAGCCAGTCCTCCTCGACTCTGAAGAAGCTGTCGATGGAGCTGGGTGGTAACGCGCCATTCATCGTCTTTGACGATGCCGACATCGACGATGCCGTGAAGGGCGCTGTAATTGCCAAGTTCCGCTCGTCCGGCCAGACCTGCGTGTGTGCCAACCGCATCTTTGTCCACAGCAAGGTGTACGATGAGTTCACGAAGAAGCTTGCCGATGAAGTCAAGAAGTTTGTTGTGGGCAACGGTCTTGACAAGGGTGTCACCCATGGCCCGCTCATCCACAACCGTGCGGTCGCTAAGGTCAAGGAGCATGTGGACGACGCTGTCTCCAAGGGCGCCAAGGTTCTCGTCGGCGGGAAGCCAGGCCAGGGCAACTTCTTCGAGCCCACCGTCCTGGTTGACGTTCCCGTTGAGGCGCAGGTCAGCACCGACGAGACGTTCGGCCCCCTCGCTCCCTGCTACAAGTTCGACACTGAGGAGGAGGTGCTCAAGCTTGCCAACAACACGGAGTTCGGTCTTGCCGGCTACTTTTACTCGCGCGACATCGGCCGTGTTTGGCGTGTATCGGAGGCGCTCGAGGTTGGCATGGTTTGCGCCAACTCCGGCATCCTCTCGCAGGCGACCATTCCCTTCGGCGGCATCAAGGAGTCTGGCTTCGGCAAGGAGGGCTCGAAATACGGTATGGATGATTATACCGTGGTAAAACTTGTAGCGCTCGGGGGCCTTGGCACCAAGTTCTAAAATCTAGCTGGATTCTCAGCTTTGTATCAACAGTTTGGTGTAGTAGCAGCATAGGATGCATCTCTCGTCGTGGTTGCGACAAGCCGAGGATGAAATTTGACCGAGATTAAAATTCACCGAACGGGACCAAAAATTCACTGGACGGAACCAAATTTTACCACCCCACTTGAAACTAGGCACGCAAAGAGCTCAGATGTTTCTAGTTTATTCTCTTGTTAGGCATGCAGCGGCAACTAGGCGCCTCTTTGGCGGGAGCAATAATTGCCCGATGACCCGAGGTAGACCGATGCAACCACTCTGGACAGCTCGGGTACTCGGTCACTCGGGTGCCAATGCTCTTTGTCGTCGTCGAACAAGTCGTGGGGGGTCACCCCTTTCACCAGCTCGCCAGCAGACACGCTGCCCAATGTCCAGCATGTCTCGGCCTGGGCGAATTGCCTTGTGACGCACAATAAAAAGTGCGGATGTTGTCATTCGTCGAAAACTCATGCTTCCCTATGCTTATCCTGCCTCCGAGTTCCTTGTGCCTCTCACACAACCCTCAAAAATCCCCATGACAAAAATCCTGGGCAAGGCTGAAATGCACAACTGCCAACCCGGATTGACCGTCATCACATAAACCCCTTACCCCACACCCGTCGCATCCGTGGCCTGACGCTGTGAATGTGATGCCAAGCCGCCGATATGCAGCCGGGCCGCACGCGGCCCTGTGGAGTACATGTGGGCAAGTTTCAGAACCTACGTTTGTAGGACGAGTGACTGACCGAACCACAGGGCCCCCTTTCAAAGATGCCCGAGGTCCGCTCGCCTATGCTTTCCACCGCGAAGGCGCTAACGCCTATTAACACCCCCTGCCGACAGGTAGCAAACCTAAAGAACTTGTGTGTGCGCTACACAGGATCCTTGGCGGCTATGGAACGCATCAGAGGCAAGGGTACGCGGACCACCCAACTGGAGCTGAAGATCGTTCCAGAACGCAACGTCGTTGGTTGCCTTTCAGTCGCTTGTAAATCTTGTGGAGTCGCCCAACCCAGTCGCAATGTCCGGCTGCCAGCCCCCTCCCTCCTTTGACTTATCTGCCTCAGCTGGCATGCCGTACTGCGGCAAAGCGGATGCCAAGACCCTCACCAGCGCCCCACTCAAGAAGTAGGCAGTGCTTCTCCCAACGCTGCAAACCTAAGGATCTCACCGCTCAGCGACTTTTCAGAGGGGCGTACTGTGATGCGGTGCAGTGGGCGCAGTGTATAAAAGTCTCGACGCCTTGCAAAGAGATCCGTTCCTCAGAACCGCACGCTATATAGCTATCCTCTCTTTCCCCAAGCTCCCACCACCTTTGAGCATCCTTTGAGCACCATGAACGACTCTGTCGGCTTCCCTGTCATTGACAACTTCCTCTCGGCGAACGCTGACTGGGCTGGCAACCTGTCCCAGTCGCAGCCCGACTTCCTCCCCACCCTCGCGAAGGCGCAGGCGCCGCCGCTTGTCTGGATCGGTTGCGCGGACTCGCGTGTTCCCGAGAGCGTGGTCCTCGACCAGCTGCCAGGCCAGGTCTTTACTACAGTTGGTACCGAGTGAGAAACGCCGCGATTGACTCCAGCGCAACATTGCCAACCAGTACCATGACGCAGACATTGCCAGTGCTGCGGTCCTTGAGTATGCCCTCGGTCACCTTAATGTCTCGCATGTCGCTGTTGTTGGCCACACTGGCTGCGGCGGGGCCAAGGCTGCGTTCGACTCGCCAAAGCCAGACTCGGTCACAACCACCGCTGGTCAGAAGGACAACGGCAAAGGTAAAGGTATGTCATGTAACCATGTAACTCTCTAACATTTAGGTAAAGGAGGCGACAAGAACCATGAGAGCGAGGAGGAGCCAGAGGAGCCGGGGCTCACAGCCTTCCTGGCCCCCCTTATTCAACTCCGTCACACTTTGCCGTCCAACGCCACGGTCGACACTCTGATCGTTGAGAATGTTCGGGCAACGGTCAACAATGTTGTCAACTCGACAGCTGTTCAGAATGCCTGGAATGCCAGCAAGAAAGTCTGCGTCCACGGCTGGGTGTACAATCTTACGACGGGCTTGATTTCGGACCAGGGATTTACCAAGTGCAACTAAGACTGTTGGCTGCTCGGCCAAGCCGTCAAAACAAAAAGCAACAGGGGCAGCTGTTTTATAGACCTCGTTGATCCGTTGTGTGGTATCTATTCTGTTCTTATAAATGCAGATGCACGTTGCATAGTCATACACTGTTTTTGGTTTAAAGCTGGCGCACTTTTGCGAGATGGAGCCGAAAAGCCGTTGCGAGTGTCTCTTGCCGAGCTAAACTTCTGCCTGTCTTGTCTTCGTGTGGGCTGTGTTCACTCGCACCGGATTGGTTTGAACTCCAGGTGGCGCCATGAGCTATGACGGACGACGCTCCATGTGTGCGCGTCATTGAGGGGACACTGACCACTCAGCAATGTGCCAGTGCGACTATGCACTGTACAAAGCCCAATACCCGACCGATGCCAGTCTCGGCGTCTTCTTAGGACCTCGGCGCTTGAGCTTTGCCATCCTGGATGAAGAAGAGCGAAATAAGCGCCACATTACACAGGGACGAGACGACACAGGGTGACACAGGGAGGACGGAGAGGAGGCAAGGAGCTGGAGAAGGTCATACCGTCATACGTATCTTACGCGACTGATTTTCAGGGTGCAGGTGTAGTAGACTGCGGTGTGCAACAAGTGCCAGTCAAGCATTTCTACCTCGATGCTGAGGGAAAGAGCAAGCAAGGCTTGATGGGAGGCTGAGGCTGATCAAGTGGATATCTCTCACACTTGCCACTCTGCACTGATCTGTCCTTTGAGCAGTGGGCGGACGAACTCGCCGGAACTTTGTATATCCCGGTCGCCGGTTGACTGGACCAGGTTGTTTGATGTAGATGTCTCACATTTCCAAATGCCTCCGTGTGACCCGTGTGCTCGCCGTTTCAACGACGCGACGACTGTTGCAGGTGTTGCATTCCTCATTCCTCTGTTCTCTTTGCAGTCATCATCACTCTCTCTCACATCGACGCCACCACAACAGAGCCACAACTCTTCCTCTCTCTCACTCTCTCTCTCACTCTCTCTCGCTCCCGATTCTCGCCTACTACACTCTACACAACTTCTTCTTCACCTTCCTTCCGGTGGCTCCTCATCATGAAGATTGACCAGGGCTACTGGAAGGGCTGGGAGGTGAGTCGCTTTTGTCGGCAGGAAAATGCTCTCTTCATCTCATACATTAGGTGTTTATTCGCGACCATGACAATAACCCACTCCGTGCGTCATCGACAATGGGTCACTGGCTGCTTTTCCTTCTGACGTCTCAGCCAAACATCAGATTGTTCACAGACCCCCGGCCAATAGCACAAGTGGGACCGTTCATATGTTCGTCGAATGCCAGGACGAGCAGGTATGTGGAGCCTTGTAACAATTGCCTGTTTGCAATACTTACAAGCGCTTCCAGATCTTTTCCATTGCTGCTCGGCGTCCTGATGGATCCGTTTTCACAGCGCGCATGAACTGCAATGTGGACGGCCGAGCCCTATGGGGTAAGGTGGATCGGCACAGCCACTACAGTGTCATGTCTTGTGGCCACACGTACGAGTCAGCGCATGGCATCACCTATGAATGTCCCCTGAAGTTTGGCAAGCTGGTGAGCCGCGCGTTCTGCACACGGGCACCACTAACCAGCTAAGGCTGTTACTGAAGATGGCCCTGCCCTCAACGCTGGAGAGCTGGCAGCTCTAGGTACCATTCATGTCAGTCTACAGTCAGGATTCACAATTCCTACGGGACTTTCGACAGGCCCTGTCACCGCCGCAGCTCGCAGTGTCGTGGACGAGAGGACCAAAAAAGTGCGTTAAGCGCACCGGCGCCTCTGACACCAGGGAATGCTTGGCTCCTTTGTCTCGTGGGCATTTAACGATTGACCCAACTGACACAATTGCAGCTCCGGACCCCCTAGGCCGAGTTCAGCTCAACGAACGTATAGGTTTACGAAGGATGACACGGTCCCGGAGTACGACTTTTATATCTCGGTGTGTGACTGGCATGGCCCTACTTCTAATATCAGTACCGCACACGTCCAACCCTCATGGCAATGGGCATTGTCAACCCACCGCCTATCGAACCGAAGAATGACGGCGAAGACGGTGAGGATAACAAACCCATCAAGCGCAAACATAAGGGCGAAGGCTCCGCGCGCAAGCGTGTCAAACTAGAGCCAGAGGTCATTGACCTGACCCGTAGTGATGGTCGTGTTCGACCGAAGAGCCTCAAGATTGAGGGCGTCGTCGATTTAACGGGAGACGACAGCGACGACGACAGCTGGCGCAACGATCCTAGGTGACTCGCCACCCCATTGGAGTTGGCCGAAGGATACACGAATGCCCTCAACGTGTTTCATGAGTTTCCACTTTCGAGTAGTGTACTACGTCAGCCTTTAGTTTTGTATTATTGTTTGTATACGCCATACTGGGCGATTGACTGTGAAAAGCACAATGTATGTATTCTGTGCATAAGCCAAAGAAAAGCGGTTGCATGCGGCGGACTTGTGCCCCATGATAAAGCGCCAGCTTTACCCGGCATACACCCGTACACGCGAGGCTGCGACAAAGCATCAAGCTTTTGATATACCCTTCAGAGTTTGACATGGCCCGTTCATCAAACCAATTGGTTCCAACACCTACGACACCAAAGGTCTTCGAATGCCACCACCGTATGAGAACGTGTACCAGCCCTTCAGTAAACGATCTATCCGCAAATTAGCACAACGCCTGGTTGGCGCCTGAGCAATTCCCGTATTGTGTCGTTATATCCCACCACGTAGGCTCCCGTTAGTCTTTGTAAGTTCGCCATACGATAAATAGTTAGGTGAGACTTGCAAAGAATAAGGTGCAAGCCTCGTCACGCCACCGTCTTTACCCAAAAGATTACAACCAGTGGTGACTTCAGCAAGACGTTTGATTGGGACAGGGTTGCATTCCCTCGACCTACAGGTGTGGCACCTGGCCCATGTTCTCCTCCCATACGACTGGGAAGAGTGGATGGTCCATCTTGACACCAGCTGCCAGCTCATCGGCAAGGCCTGGAAAGTCTGGTGACGTTTTCCACCGACGCGGTGCGTGAGTAACGTCGTCACCGATAAAGCGAATAGAAAAGGCGCGTCGCCGAGTCGTAGTACCAGCAGAGGCGTGAAGTGTGAGCATGTGGAACGCCACAAGGTCGCCGGGCTGAAGCTCCCATCGTCGAATGGGGTATGCCTCACGGTCGGCCTCGATGTCGGGTAGGTCGGCGAGAGCACCCTCCGGGAACCAGCGAGCCTCCTTGTCCATAAACGTGCGGGGCATGAGCCACGGTCCTCGGTGTGAGCCGGCCACAAACTCAAGAGTTGCCTCAAGAGGCACGGGGTCAACGGGGATCCACATGCTGACCGTGTCCTGACCCTCGATGTTGTAATACGGCTGGTCTTGATGCCACGGCGTGCGTTGTTGGGTACCTGGCTCCTTGATCAAGAGATGGTCGTGGTGGAGACGGACAGCATTACGCGAGCGCATAAGTGCCGCCGCTGCGCTTGGCGCTGGCGACCGGGCAATAAAGTCGCGATAAGCACCGTTGCTTTGCCAGTTGCAAAAGTCTTCAAAGAACCACCCGGGGTCGTCGGGCTTGCTCGCGACTTTGTGCCTCTCGCTCGGAGCCGCCAGATTAGCATCGATACCAACCTTGAGTGCCTCAAGCTCGTCTGGGGTAAACAGCCCACGAATCACTACCGCGCCATCTTTCTGGAAGGCATCCACCGCTTCAGGTGTGACAGCTGCAGCTACGCGATCGCCCAACGTCGCAACGGTTGCCAATGTGCGTGCAGGGAGAGCAAGAAGACTCGGGTGGGTTAGGCGCGAGCTGGAGGCCGATGCAGAGACTGCACAGGGCTGCCGGAAACGCGCCGGCAGCGCCGAGCGAGTAAGCGTTGCGAGCATGCTGTTAGGATAGGATGAGAGACTGCAGCAGAGTGGCGCAAAGATGTGTCTGAGTGGGGTAGCGATGTAGGGGGAGGTTTTGAAAGTGAGAAGTTATTAAGGAATCAGTTGAGGTATCGTAACGAGGGCGTGAGCGTATGGATACCTCGAGGCGAGCAACATGAAGGTGGGCAGGGGTGAACGCTCGGGCAAGACCGACAGCTCAGTTGATCCAGAGTGAGTACGGAGATGAGCCTGAGTTCGCCGCAGGCACGGCATGCACGGCATCTTTGTACCTCCACCCCGTTCAACCTTGTCAATGCCGACTCGGAAATCATAAGACAGCCGACAACTGCTTTACACGACAGCAAGGGCGTACGACAGGACGGTGATATTGGTTCCTGTGTTCCCCTAACCTCAATCCTGGATATCTCCACATCCCCAGGAGTATCCCTGGACATGTGTATACCACCTGCTTTTAATGTGGTTTCAACGTGGTGATCCTAACGTGGTAGGCTTTCGTCAGCGTACGACGTATGAGCGAATGCGCGTATGCGTGGGTTGCGGGGTGGCGTGGTTGAGGTATCGAGGTAGCGCACAGCGAGCTTATGGCATGGGCTCATAATGCCGCGCACTATGGGTAAGGGTGAAGAGGACACTCTGGCACACCAGAGGTGCTACCGATATTTGCGAGGTCAACTTGGCTTAACATTAAGGAAGATTGTAATGCTGATTTCGCGATGTGAATATTTGTGTCTAAATGATCGACAGCCAGGGAGGGGCAAGGGACGCGGAACACGGAACATGGGCGCACAAGCGCCGCGCGCCGTCACCCGGATACGGGGCGACCGGGATCGACCTCGCCTCGGCGGCCGGGGTATTTTTACCATTGCTCAGAGGGCGACGTGACCCTCTGAAGCCGAACCTCTGGAGATTCGGAGGTTTGGAAGCTAAGAGGCTTGGGGATGAGCGGTGCAAGCAACAGGGAGAGAGGAAGAGCCACCTAGTCGACGCAGCGCGGCTGCAGAAAAAAAAAAAAGCTTGTTTCGCGGTGTCGCGCACACTGACAGCGCGGAACGAGGAATCTGCTGCGCATCACAACAACTTTCCTTTCAGACCCTTTACGCACACAACTTTGTCTTGTTTCACACTCACTCTCACTCTCTCCCACTCTCTCACACACACCCTCTCCTTCGTCCTCTTCACTCGTTGACACCATCACCTTCAATATGGACGAGAAAGGCGCCGCGCCCCCTTACCAACCACAACCATACGGCCAGCCGCCTTATCAGCCTGGTCCATATGGCCAGCCCCCATACGGCCAACAGCAATATCCCCAGCAGCCATATTACCAGCCGCCCCCGGGTAATGGCCAGGCAGCTGGCTATTACGGCGCTGCTCCGCCACAGCAGCAGCCATACTATCAGCCACCACCCGGGCAGCAGCAGCAATACTATCCTCCTCAACAGCCCCAGCAGCAGCAGCAGCAACAACAGCAACCGCCTCCTGAAGAGCACCACCAGTCGCCGCCCAAGCAGAAGGGCAAATTTGGCAAGATCATGGGACGAGTGAGTCCGCAGCAGACACATCGCCCAGACGCGATATTGTTACAATGATTGGTATTCCATTGCTGACACTGTAATCTATGAATTGCCGCCACGACTCTCATCGCATAAAACTACCCGCGTTCAATTATCGTCCCCGTGTGCTTTCCATCTTACAATTGATCACATTGCGAATAGATCGGCGACGGCATTGTACGAGGATTTGGATGGGGTCTGGGCATGCGCCTCGCTAACGAGCTCGTGAACTCTAGTAAGTTGTTTGCGCTGCGATGAAGTATGACTGACTGGCAGTCTGCCGCGCGTGCTGAGCACCTGTTCATCAGTCATTGCCCGACGCGTCAACAACACACGACCATATAGAGCTTTCCGAATGTCTAATTGCGCCCTCGAGGCTGGTAATGTAGCATATAACACGTGACGCAGAACATCTAGGTTCTTGTTTCCTGAAATTCGCTTCGACTACGGAACCATTGCAACCCATCACGAATGGACCGTGGACCAGTCGGGGTTATTACCTTAAAACTGCGTCTTCGTTTTCTGTCAGAGATAAGGAGTGCGGACACGGCACCGGGTCGTGCAGGGGAACACTCTGTGGAGCTGCGTGATCCTGAAGTCGGCGGGTGCGCCCTCCGATGTCCGTCTTCTCTCTCAGCTCATTGTCTTCACAACATAATGCCTCCTAACATGTCTTGCCGTGTAGAACTAATGCCCGAAAGGAGAGGATCAAACCTCATAACTGTCAACATGCTTTTCGGAACTGTTTCCTTTTCCTTGAGCCTACCAATCTCACACTGACGATGAGCATGTCAGTTTCACGTTGACGATGGTTCAGGACTATCTTGGGTGCCATATGGTGTGCTGATGCAGTGTTCCTCATGGGTGACGCCAAAGATGATAGAAGGACAGGGGTGAGTGCAAGATCTGGCGACGAAGTCGAGGTGTGATCGTAATTCCCTCATAAAGCAATGAGCGTTCGCAGTGATCACTTCTTGAAGTGAGGTAACATAACGACGACACGAAGAAGGCAACGCTCCAAGAGTCCGCTGAGCAAGCTCCGCAAGATCATCCATTGCATGACATCAGACAAACAGTGCATTAAATAGGATTCTGAAATGAGAACCGGGGATTATAAAAGCCGCTATCGCATTCGGCTGACTGCTAACATGTCCATAAACTAACCTTGATAGCGGAAGCCCTCATCGCCTTCTAGGACCTTGCCTGATGTTTCCGCTTGCTTGTTCTGTAGGCGGAAGTAGATGTGCAAAAGGCCTGCCCCGACGGCTGTGGCGGCATTGAGAGCGATCGTAAGGTAGACGCCTGTAGGATATCCTTTCGCCGCTTGCTTCTGGTTGAACGCAACAGAGGCAACGATTCCACCCAATCCGCCCATGGCGACCACCACAGCAGACATGAATGCTCGCTTCGATTGGGTGCGAATAGATGTCTGTGCCCACGAGAGGACGAGAGGGACGTTGCAGTTGCCCCCCTGGACAGCGATGAAGATGCCCACATACCGTGCCACCTTTTGACCTTTGGGCAGTTGCGAGTACATCGCTGTTCCCACTACCACACAAACGGCTGAAAAGATGACGACGTGGGCGCGCATGTGTCGAAACTTGTCGGCAATGTAAGCTGTTGCAAGAGCTGGAATGGCGGACCATGCGTTTGGTGGAATGTTCAGCACCATCGATTCGACATTGTCAAATCCTAGGCTGTTCAGGATGACTGGTAAGAAGTACACGAGGGCGTACGACGACATTGTCGATGCCATGAAGAAGAATCCAAACAGCCAAGGCTTAAAGTCTACCGTTAGGTGTGACCAAGTGTCTTGCCTACCTTTGGAATACTTGACAATCTTTGACCAGGTTAGCGCGTCCGGTTCGGCGTCTCCACGGTCCCGCTGGATGCGGGTCATGACGATGTTTTTCTGCTCCTCTGTGAGGAATGTCGCCTTGTCGGGAAAATCAACTAGGGTGAGGAGAGCAATGACACCGATGACCACCGTCATAACACCGAACCAAATGAAGAGCCATTGCCACCCAGACAGATCGCGTGTGCCGTCCATCAGAGAGAACGCATATCCGAGGATCTGGAATGAGTCCAATATTCGGATAGCAGCTTACGCTGGAGAAATTGCCCAGAACAACGGCAACGATGTAGAAGAGAACGTTTCGGCGCGCCATAGAGTGTCGTGGATACCAACATGACAGCAAGTAAGAGCTTCCTGGGAATAGGGTGGCTTCAAAAGCGCCCAGCAAAACGCGAAGGCCTGCAAGTTGTTGCCATGTCTTGACGAATCCCATTCCAATCACAACTATGCCCCAGGCAACCACGGCGCCGCCCAGCCACAAGCGCACCCCAAACTTCCGGAGCCCAATTTGAGAAGGAATTTCCAAGATAATGTACTGAAGGATGAGCTGACAAATACCCCAAACTGCACATACAGGAATGAAAAACATGAGGACAATGATTGAATAGCGCTGCCCCTGAGACGTACCAAGGTCCTTGTCCATCTTTATCTTGTTGGCTGCACGGGCAATTGACAAGTTGGTGCGATCAATGAGTGAGATGCAGTACATTGCACTGAGAATTGGGATAAGGCGCCAGTCGACTTTCCGCATCGTGGCAGCCACAGCGGCAGGGTCAAAGCCCGCATCAATGTCAACTTGGGAAGGTTGAGCCTTTTTGTCGCTAGCCGGTGCATCATTGTGGACCTCAGCTTGCTTGACCTTGAGCTCGGACGTAGCTGGATGATCGATGCCAACCGTCGACATGGTGGCGAAAACAACGGGTCGGCGGGTTGAAGTGGCAACTGCCTTGCCTCTGACTGGCTTCCTTTTAACTGTTCATGAGCACTTGCCTCCTCTCGGAATGACGGGCGAGACCTTCAATGTTCGGCGGTCAGGTCGCAGAGGGCATACAGCTTAACTGCCCTGATGAATAGAGCCTACGCATCGTCTTGGGACCCCGAACCACCGATGTGACTGGAAGGGCCAGGACGCAGGTGTGCAGCATCGTTCTTGCTCATCGTGCACGGGGAGCCACTGTCGGTGCGCCGTGGCGCCTGGCACTATGACGCGCCAGATCCAGGCGCGGATCAAGCCTATGGACAAAGGCGCCAGTGAGTCGCACCGACATCATCGCACCATAATAAATAAAAAGATGATATCTTTCATCTTTATCAGTCACCAAACGGACAGTTTCAATGAAAACTCAAAAGTCGCTGGTAATAAAACACCAAGCCATAGGGTATCAGTTTACTTGTCACGATTGAAGGGGGCGTTCAAAACCGAGGCACCTAAGTGGGCGAGCTTGTGGCAGTGGACGGATAGTACTGCGGACCGTGCTATTGCGGCGCAGCGCCACCCCGCACACACTCCAAACCCCACCGCCGCATTCCTCCTTTCACCTCAGATGGCCATCGCTATGCGTGCCAACTTCGAACCGCCGCGCTCAGATACCTTCAATGGCTTGGCGGAGGCTTGGAGGCGTCGCTAACCGCCTCGGCCGGCATAAGGCAAACGCCACTGCTGGTTTCCTGGTACACTCTGGTTGTACTGCACGTCTGATTGCCAAGTGGGCTGGCCACCGAACCCATGTTACGCCACTCGATGCAATCATAGCATTATGCCCCCAACGCCTCTGGTGGCAGATTGAGGTGGGCGCTTCTGTATCAGCAAGGGGCCCCAATCCGTGAATGCCAATATGTAGCATTGACGAAGACTACCGCTTCGGCGCGCATTCACCCTTCCCTGTGGTGAGTCCAGCACCGACACACCTTGACAGACGAGGTTGGAATGGACCGGTTAGAACTTGTCAGGCTTGAGCCTGTCCAATTTGCTTCGCGCAACACTGCATAGATAAAGATCAGTGACACTAGCAAATAGTCTCAGTGTCAGCCCTCCAGACAGCTGGCGGTGCACACGGGGAGGCGAGAAGATGGCTCAATCGTGTGAGATCTCAGAAGTTGGGGGTCTCCACAAGGGGCGTCATTCCTTCCACGAGATGCACAGCACCCATTACGCGTTTTGCAAGGGCGCTGACATTAGCATCAGCGATGACCACATCCGTGCTGAGTTCGACGTCAAAGGCGTCTTTAAGCAGCTCGGAAATGCGCCTGGCTTGGATTTCGTCCATGATAACGAAATCGTCAGAGTCTTGAAGCATCTCGTCAAGGGGATCAGGCGGTGTCGGCTGGTCTTCTAGCTCTCGTCCAAGTTCAATTGCTAGCTCAGTGGTCGGAGATTCTTGGGGAGGATCGACAAGTGCCATGGCGTTGTCTCCCCAGAGGGGTGTAGCCACCCCCGCACTGGCTGTCGTGACTGACATGTCGCTCGTGGCGTAAGGCGTCGTTTTGCTCCCAGAGCCAGTCGAGTCTCTGAGGGTGGACGGATGCTCAGAGGCATTGACGTGGGAAGCGGCCTGCTTACCTGCCTGCTTGGATGAAAGAGGCTCAGCCAACACCTTCAGTGAAGCTGTGGCGCCGGATGGCACCTTGGGTGACGCGTGGCTCCGACTCATCGATTCTGCACGGGCGCGTGCAGAGCGGGGCACAAGCGAGACGTTAGCCTCGAGTGCGAGGACAACAAGGTTGAGAACGGCGTCGTGTACGGAGCGGAAATTGCGCGTGTCGCTGGGTTTTGACACATAAATCTCAATGGGTGAGATGCGGCTCATAACATTGTGTTTGCCGTCATGATGATAACGAAGTTCGTACATGCCGGGTGACCAAGGCAGACGCTTGCCTTTGAATGTCACAATGCCGGCGTCGCCTTGGGACACTTGCTTCTCGGGAGGAACGGTGGTCTGTTCCTCTCCGCGGTACTCTTCCTTGAAGATCGGCACCCATTTACCGAGACTAGATGTGCGTGTGATCAGATCAGACTTGCATGTCCCGACGCGGTAAATTCCGATCCAATCCTTGCGACTGTGGTTGGAGGGAGCCGTCCAAGACACGCGAATAGGCTGGCCCACGTGGAAGCGGGGAACAGCCGAAGCCGACGACGACGAGGGGATCGTAATTGAGTACTGCGACGTGTCGTACGAGGACATGTCCTTCGCGATCCGTGTGAAATGCGTCTTCTGGCGGGCTTGTTGAATGAACTTTTTCGTATCGTTGGTAAATTCGGACCAGCGAGGGCGGGCTTGTCGTCAACTGCGAAGCCAAGCTCAAACTTACCCTGCTCAAGAAGGTCCTCCACGGCATGTGTCACCTTGGCTTCAACCTTCTCGATGGAATCACGGACGTCGTCAACATATCTCTTGAGCTCTGGAATCGCCGGCTTGTTGGCAAGAGTTTTGCCCGCCATCGACTTGACAGTTTTAGTGAGACCACCATCCTTGCGCAGCCGGTCTCCGTATAGCTTCTTCATGTGTGGACTTGCGCGTTAGCGTGATCTCTGTGATGTCTACTCACCCTTCAACAAACGAGAGGAACCACCAATGGGATAAGTGTGAAATGATGGCCAGAATGAAAACGAGTTGAGAGTTCGAGATAAGCGCAAGGCCGAGGAATGCGGCACCACCCAATGTCCTCTCCGGATTGTTCAGGAAGCGATAGATGCCGTGGTAGGCTAGACGTGCCGGAACCTGCTCAATGAGGAAAAAGTCGGAATAGAACCAGCCAAAGTCGCCCAGCACCTCAGCAGTGGATACTGCGGACCAAATATGCAGCGAAATGAGAGCTGCACCAAGGACGTGTCGGAGGATCGTGCCGCTCACTGTCCAGTCAGACGGTAGGTGATATGTCTTCCACGCAAGCCCAACGAATGACACTGCCATAAGCAACGAGACCTTCATTCCTGCATGTCTTACCATAGGTCATAACAAGGGAGATGTTATAGCCCACTTGCCAATTCTGGAAGGCTTCCTCCGTGGCCCGACGCACAACGTCTCGATCAGCGGAAGCCTCCTGACTGTCTTGCATGTCGACCCCAGTTCCGAATAAGTCGTCCGTTGGGTACGGGTAGTTCTTGAGGTAATGGCGCACAAGCCACTTGGTCTTGGACTGAGCTCGGAGAATCAAGCCAATTCCATACGAGTGGAAGAGTCGCCAGGCCAGTGCGTGGAGGAAATGAGCGGTGAGCCCCAGGTAGGGGGGGAGGGCAGGAACCAGCGAGAAAGCTGCGTATGCAACGAGGACGACAAGGGCAAAATCGGTCGCACTGCATGTCAGCTGTGATTCCCAGACGAGTCATACCGAAGAGGATCGATTCGAGAGAGTATGATGACCGGTTTCCGGAAGAAGCGATGGGTGAGATCGTGCATGCTGGTACTCATTGCGCGTCCGCGCTTGCCACGGGGCGGCGCAGTCTCGCGGACTGACGACGACGACGTGCGGATGCGTACAGGAGGCTCCTTCTGTGCGGGGAGATCGTCCAATTCGGGTTCCGTCTCTGTCTCTCCTTCAGTCGCTGCGGGTGTTGCAAGTTCCTCAACGTCATTGCTCGTTGTCGACGAGGGCGCGCGCAGGTCAAAGGGAATGCGCGCGGCAATTGGCTTTTTGGCCCCACCGTACGTCCGATCAATATGCGGGTTCTCAAACCACAAGAGGAAGGCGAACTGGGCGGCGTGAGCCGCCAGTGACACAAAGAGAACTGTGTACGAGCCCACGACAATGGACAGGCCGTAGTAGCCAGCGTATCCCACCGAGTACATTGGGTGTGGGGCGATCTCGTATACGCCATCGAATACGAGGTCGTTCTGCATGACCATGAGCCAAAACGCGTCGCCCCAGTACCAGGCGTAATCCTTGACAACACGATGAGCATCCATCTTGACCCACAGGTTGAAGACAATGAGTGACCAGCCCAAGATCCAGCGCAGAACGTGTGTGATGAACCCTTGATTGGCCGGGAAGTTCAGGTTGGACCACGCGAACAGAGAATAGGCCACAAAATCATTCAAAAGCACAATGTCGACGAGCTGACGAAAAATGAGCCACGAATTGTACTCTTGCGGGAGGGCGTCCCACGAGTAACCATCGCTCATTTTCATGGTGAGCTCCTCCTTCCACCACTTGGCCCACTCACGCCCCTCTTCGCCACCCGCATCAGAGTTGACGTCAAGCCAACCCCACTCGCGCAACGTGCGGACAATGTAGCCATTTTCGCTCTGCTGGCGGAGCAGCCAAGCAAAGCCAAAGTCGTAGGCCGAACGCCAAAAGGCAAAGTAGATCAGGAAGAAGGCGGAGCGAACAGTGGGGTAGCCATGAAGGAGAAAGAAGAGGATGGGCTGGGACACGAGAGAAAATGCCGTCCAGCGCGTTAACCAGCTGCGGTGGAATGTCTTGAGCATTGTAGTGACCCACGAGTGGGTCTGGGGCACGTGGAACACTGGTCGCGTGAGCATACAGGTCAGGCTTTGCTAAATGCCAGATAACCATGCGTACCTTGACCGTTGGGTGTCTTGCCCCATGTAGTTTCGGGCTTGTCTTTGTCATCATCACCAGCCTCGTCATCTGCACGGTAGTCTGCATGGGCCAGCTTCTTTCGTTGGCGGAGGACAGATGCTGGTTCTGCCGCTCCGGCTGGAGGACGATGGAGGGTTTCAAGAGAGTCTCGGCTCGAGGCAGGCGGAGTCCCAAGGATGTCGTGCTTGGGTGTGGCCTGGCCCGTGGTGTCGAGCGAGGCCATTGCGTGTGGCCAGCTCGGAAAGAAGGTGTTGGAATGGCGAAATGGGTGATAGAGAAGTTGAGAAGAATGTTGCAGTGCGCAGTGTCCAAAAGTCGAGAAACGTGGTTGATTGTTGCCGCCCGCCGCGTGCGGCCACCTTGCGCTATGCCGCCAAATGCCATCACAAGCTGTCATGGTACCGCCATTGGCCACTGTGCAGTGGGGACCATCTGGGCCACAGTGTGCAACTGGGTGCACGGGGCTAGTATGAGTCGCATGGCATATGGCATACGTACTGGCCTATACCTATGGCCTATGGCCTACTGGCGACATGCCCCATGGTGTTACCATGGATCCATGGACCAACCGGATACCAGTATGAAGACACCAGTTCCAGTAGTGTAGCGTGTAGCGGCTTCCGCACCGCGTACTTGTTTCTCCTCCAACCCCAACGCGTCTCTGCCACCCTGCCACGCGGGATTGATGGCGCAACCACACGCATGTGTGCATGTGGCCCCGCGCCCCGCATGTGAGCATACATGGCACACGGAAGGCGGAGCAGCTACGCACGCTGATATGCTGATGGGATACGCGCATACTGGTACGGCACGACGTGCACGGCGACCATTCCCTGTTGTCTTAGCCGAAGCGGAAGTAAACACGGAGATGGATCAAGGGATCAAGGGATCAAGGGCCGGAAGGAATCAATCTGGTGTCTTGGAGTCCCACGACGCTACAACATGCCTCGGAGAAAGACGGCCATAAGTCACATGACGTGGCCATTTGTATATCAGTTAGTAGCTTATCACTTATCATCATCAGTCATCAAGTCGTCTCGACTTCGACATACTGGACATATGGACATATGGACATGCTACGACAGTCGAACGTTCGGTGTTGCGCGCATACCAGGACGCAGGACGTAGCGACGCGCAGCTTGCAGGTCGCATACACACTTATACAGATCCGATATAGAGTATACGTACATGCCGGACACACAAGCTTTCACGCCAGCTGCTCTACTTGCCAGCGCGACACACTTGAAGCACGCCCAAAGTTTCTTCAAATATCTGGGCCAGGGCCAGAGCCGTGATCGGCCGCCCATTTGGCCAGATGCCAGATAGGCAATGGGTTGATGCAATTGTGCACGTACGCAAACGCGCCAGCACGTTGGGCGCGTCACCTGTCGAGGGTATGACGTAGTGCGTAGTGCACGTTGGGTACGCGCGTCTACGCCGCCAATCATGCAATCATGCACTTGTCAGGGCCGTTTTGTCCAAGACGTGTGGCACATAATGTTTTGGGTGGGGGTGAACGAAAATCCAGAATTCGTTCAGGTCGATCGTCGCGCAATGCGCAAAGCGTCACCCATATGGCCGGCCAGGTATCGCGCGGCTCGCAGTCGTCCCGCAAACCGCAGACCTGGGCCCGCAGCCGTCACTGCCCGCGAGAATAAAAGGGGGAGCTTCAGTCGATGTCACTCTTGTCGTCTCTTTCTTATACTTACACTCCATCCTCCTCGTGTCCATCCGTGTGGACTCGTCACATTCTTCAGTTTCAAAAATGGCACACCAGGCTGACAAGTCGAGCCGTGGCGATGACAACAAGGGTACGCTGGCCGCTTGCACGAATCGACGCTGACCTCAGACAACAACACTATGATGCAGTACTTTGAGTGCGTACCGAACGATGTCCCCGCGCATCGCTGAAGCCAAAGGTGGTACTCTCCAGGAGGGGGGGTTCATTGGAAAAGATATCATGACGACGTCGACCATTTGGCCGACATTGGCATTACGGCCTGCTGGATTCCTCGTAGGTTTCAGATCGCTGAGAACACTGATGAGCACGACCAATGCTAACCCTTAGCCCCGACCAAAGCATCCAACCCTGATGGTACTGGCTATGACATGTAAGTTTTGTCGACATGCCCATTCGTGGACCTTGTATCTGCGCTTCATCTCCACGGCTGTTAAGAGTTACAAGCCGGGGAATGTTCCCGAATAAGACGGCACTAATACTAGCTACGACCTGTGGGACTTGGGCGAGTTTGACCAGAAAGGTGCCAAGGGGACGAAATATGGTTCCAAGGAAGACTTGCTCGCTGCGATCAAAAAGGCCCGAGACGCAGGCATCATCACGTATATTGACGCCGTGCTCAACCACAAGGCCGGCGCCGACGAGACAGAGGAGTTCATGGCCACAATGGTCGACCAGAACAATCGTAACAAGGAGGTTGGGGAAATGCACAACATCAAGGGCTGGACCAAGTTTACATTCCCGGGCCGAGGCGACACCTATTCCGACATGAAATGGGACTTCAACGACTTCACGGGTGTTGATTACGACGACAGCACTGGCACAAAGGCTGTGTTTAAGATTCAAGGCGATGGCAAAGCGTGGGCGACTGATGTCGACAACGAAAAGGGCTCGTACGATTATCTCATGTTTGCCGACAGTGAGTTCGGGCTGCCGCATATGGCTGACATCAAGTCGACCACCATCATCCTGACGTCGTCAAGGACCTCAAGTGAGTCAGGCCAGCTGTTATCGGCTGACATTAGTCGCTGGGGCGAGTGGGTCCTTAACGAAACAGGGGCGTATGGCTTCCGCTTCGATGCCGTCAAACACATCTCTGTGCGATATCCATATGTGACATAAAGCTGATGCCCTAACAGCGTGATTTTATTGGCCAGTTTGTCAAGAACTTGCGGCGCGACGAAGCCGGTCGCCCAGCCGCTTTCTGTGTTGGCGAGTTCTGGAAGGGTATCTGTCCATTCTCACTGCGATACTTGCTGACTGGAGACTCCGTTGAGGCACTGAGCTCGTACTTGGATGGTCTCGGTACCCAGTTCTCGGTATTCGACACCCCTCTCCAAGGTGAGATTTTCATTTGGCTGAGGCTCACAGTTAGGCAACTTCAAGGAGGCAGGAGACGGCAAAGAAAACTACGACCTGCGTAAGATCTTTGACGGGACGCTCGTGCAGGCACGTCCGATAGATGCTGTGTGAGTGCGAGCTCCTGTAACGCTTCTAACCTGCCAGAACACTAGTTGACAACGTGAGTCGAGAGACAGACAGGCAAACTGACGAAAGCACGATACACAAATTGGGCAGGCATTGGAAAACTGGGTGGCACCATGGTTCAAACCTCTCGCCTATTCGCTCATCCTGCTCCGAACCGACGGCTATCCATGCGTATTCTTTGGCGACCTCTACGGTTGTGAGGGGGACAACCCGCAACCCGGGGTCGCTCAACTGGAGGATATCATTCGCGCTCGCAAGTTGTTTGCATACGGTGATCTCGTTGACTACTGGGACCACGGTACGTTCAATGTTGAATGCGTCAATGTCCTGCTGACGGTAGCCAACTGCGTGGCATGGTTGCGCAAAGGTGATGAAGACCATGATGGCTGCGTTGCTGTTCTTTGCAACGGAACCGGCGAGGGCCAAAAGCGCGTAGAGGTCGGCAAGGACCATGCTGGCGAGAAGTGGACTGATGTCCTCGGATGGCACCAAGGCGAGGTAACGATCGGCGATGATGGTTGGGCCGAGTTCTTTTCGCCAGCCCAGAGCGTCTCCATTTGGACAAAGGTGGACGCCCGCGGACGCGACCAGTTCAAAAAGTAGTTGTGGTACCGCGCGCCCTTGAGTCATGTACCAGGCCCAACTGCCTTGCAGCTCCTGGTTCCGATGAAGAAATTACATGGCATTTGTACACACAGTATTCTACAGACCGAAAATAACCTAGAGTTGAGCCTCGATTTCTTCATACAGTTTCTCCGCGAGAGCAACGGTTGCCTGACGGCGCGCCCGCTGATCTGCGATGCCAAAAGCGCGCGGTGAGTGCGTATCAACGGCACTGCCAGCAATAGACGACCGCGTGCCACAGCTGTTGACCACGCGACGTATACTATATCGCGCTTGTGCCGTATTTCCTTCGTTACCGCTGCGCACACTGCCACGCATTCCAGACGAACCATGGCCACTGCCTCGCCTGCTTGCCATCCCAGTTGCACCCGATACAGTGAAGCTCTGCCGAGCCGAGTTGTGGCCCATGCCAGCAGCGCTGGTGCCTGATCCGGCGGATGCATGGCTAGGCCGCCTGCCGAAAGCACTTGAAACAGCCGCAGGCAAGACGTGAGCAATGCTTGGTCTCCGCAGTGGAGGTGTGTCGAATGGGGTAGCCCCGACTTGGCCTTCGCTCCGATTAGCGTCCCCCGACTCTCCCGATCCTATGCGTGCAAGTGCCAGCTCGAGTGCTGTTGTATCTGGCGCAGTCACGGCAGTCGCAGTTGCAAGAGCCTCAGGGGCTACGACGTCGTCGGCGTGATCATCCATGCCAAAGGGCATCGCATCCGCCGGTACCCCGGCGAAGGCATTGGTAAACGAACCCGGTGTTGGGGCGGGTGACGGAGGGACGTCAGGCGACGGTACCGATGGACTTGGGACAGCAGCTGCTGATGCCTCTTCGACTTCGCGCTCGATGTGTCGCCGCATGAACCATGGTAAATGCTTGATATTTGGAAGGTGGAGATGTGGCAGATGATGGCCGTGAGAATGTGGTAGATGAGGAAGGTGTGAACGAAAACCATGCCGCTTCTCTTCATCGAGACGAGAACCGCCAGCATTGCCTGTCGGAGGCGGCTCGCTCGCGAAAAGGGCCTGCAGGACATCCATGGACGAGTCCGAGTCCACCGAGAGACGGTTCAAAACCGCACCGGCAGGGACACCAGGCGTCTGCGTTGAGAGAGGGTCAATCGTCCCCTCTGCTTCGGAGGCAAGCGGCGCGACACACCCCATAGGCTCCGGCAAAGACCAACTTGCGTCCTTGCCCGCCATCGGAGGAAGAGCCCCTTGTGGATGAGGGAAGCGCTCCGCCCATGCAGCTTTAAACGCCTTGATCAGGCTGGGATCAACGAAGGTCGCGAGCGAGGCGAAAACAACACCACGGAAGCCATAAAGGAAGTAATAGACGGCATAGAGGCCGTACACACTGCGACTTTTGACTCCACCAACGGACGAGATGTACAGGTCCCCGACTGCTGTCAGCGGATATGACGAACACGAAAACTCACTTGCGATGATGCCGTTGATGATGACCAGGGCAATTGGGTACATTGACACCCGGATAGCAATGGAGATAAACCGGTCTTCCAGATGCCCAAACGTGCGTTCTCGCTCGGCTGAGCGGCGCCGGTTAAAGAGTCTTCGTGGGCGTCGACCCCGCTTGGTTCCGTCGTCGGTGCCGTTGCTCATCTCGAAGTTGAGACTGTCTCCTCCAAACAGGGCACGAGATGTGGCACGGCCTTGTTGGAACAACTTGAAGAGTGACTACTGTCAGAACAATCTCCTGGCATGGTCTCAAGCGGTGGTAAGCCAAGCCATTCAGGAACATGGTGTTTATGACCTGTTACACGGACCACCAATTGTCCCTGTTGGGCGAACAGACTCAAGTTGGCGAGTCGGGACACCGGGGTCGAGCAGGTGCCCTTCTAAAGCCGCACTTCACAATCAATTGACCACTCACAACAGCAACAGCCACGATGGCGATGAGGCACGACAGGAGCTGCCAAAGATACTGCGTGTCAGTAACCACGGTCAAAGGAGGGCAAGATGTACTAGATCGAGGACGAAATTCGTGATACGCGAGCTCTCAACGTCAGACTTGATCCAGCTGGAGCAGTCAGTGCTTGAGAGCGTCGTGAGGTCCTCACCATACTCTAAAGATCGGGTCCCAGCCAAAGTGGTCAAGCGCCGCTGGCACAATGGGAACGAAAAGACCAACGAAGAGTGAGACGCCGATATACCATCGCTCGAGTTCAATTTGTCAGGCTCGCGCAACGTTGGTGACATACTCATACGAAGTGGATTGAGACCAAGCACAATCGTTACGAAGAGATTGACCGCAATGCAAGTGCACAGGTAGTTGACGCTGAGATGAGCGCTAGTTCGTTTGGGACGACTTACGTGCCAAGAGTTGCGATCATGAAGTAGATTCCGACGGCACAACCGCGGTTTGGTCGTGCGCCAAACACAACCTAACAGTTAGCGCGCAATGGCAATGCAGCGGAACATACGCTGATGTAATTAATGTCATAGACAACCTCCCAAGCAAGACACCACAGCAGCAGTCGAAAGCTGACGCGATCTAGGAAGTTGCGAGCTCGAGGTACACTTCGGACCCATGCTGCGACGGTGAGGACGGACAGACAGCACGCCAGCGACACAGCGGCAGCAATGGCCGATATGCGCTGGTTTAGCTGGTCAGTTAGCATATGCTATATGAAGCGTGCGCAAGGCAAGGGATGGCACCGTAGTTGGCAGACGGTCCCCAGGCCCATGGCCTACAAGTTTGGTCTCATTAATCGCAAGCAGACCAGCGACCTCGCTCTTGAACGTTCGGAATCAACACCGAAGTCCGCCTGCGGGACATTGACACGCACCCAAACTTTGTCCCTTGTGAGCTCAAACATGGCCCGCGGCGCGGGCGCGCGAAAAGAATGACCAGTGTTGGTGTACAGGAAGGGCGCAGGAGTGAGGTCACGATGTGATGATGCTGTCGGCGAGAACACACGGTAGGGCTCTTGGAGCAACCAGGGAAACGGCCAGGACGGACCGTAACGATGTGTGGATGTTGGTAAACACGATAGAGAGCAAACGCAGAAGGCGTGTATGAGACTGGTCGCGAAGGAGCTGGTGGTTGAAGAGTGTGTTTGGCGCTGCGTCGCCAGAGAGAGTGAGATGGGAGAGAGGCAAAACGGTGAAGAGCCGAAGTGTCCGGTGCACCCGATGTGGTGACTCAGGGCATTTTGAGAGCGTTTCGCCCACACAGTTCCAAGACGCGCCAAGACGTGTCCCCCTACAGTACGGCACAGAGGTATGCAGAGTCTGATACATATATGCAGCCCCATTGGCCAACAAGCTTGAGAAGATACGACGCACGCCCGTCTCCTGACGAAACCTCTGAGTCTACTACGGATGGAACATGATGTCTGAATCTGCTACAGATGGAACATGATATGCATTCCAAGGAGCCAGCAGCATCCGGCTTTATTTTCTACGTTCAGCCAGCATAAGCGTCGCCAAGTGAACGGCTTCAGTACAACTTCCCGGTCCGCTCCTGTCACTATAGTAAATATAGGCTGCAGGAACCCACTCGGACACTACACTCTGTCCATGCGGCCTATTCATGGGCGACTAGTGAGGTGCAGTGAACACGACTATGCCCATGCCCTTTGACGCCGCAAGGTCTCTTGCGTTTTGCGTCAGCGCACGCAAGAACGCCCAATGGCCAGTCCCCCCAGCGTTGCTAGCTTGACAAGGGCTGATCATGGCCCCCGGATTTGGTGAGGCTGTGTGGAGGCCGTTCCAGTCGACCACGCTGAAACGCTCTTGGCCACCGTTGACTCCCGAGGCATTATCAGAGGTTTGTGCAACCTGATGAGCTTCTCGTGCTCAACATGAAGAATGTGCATGATATGTTTGGGCATGACGCGCAGGAGGCCCATTGCACACTGTCGGACTCGTATGTAAACCTTTTGCCCTACTGCCGTACGCGCCATACCGTATAAGCCCACCCCCGCCTCCCACGCCGCTGAAGGGCAACTGGGAGATATTGTTGGGTGTCAGGATCAATGTACATCATGAGGGTCATATCATCTATGCAAAAGTGTCCGGGTGGTTTGAGAAAGTCACAGTGTTGGATTACCGGCGGAGGACACCCCACGCGCTGATCATGATGACGATTAGCGACACAAGGATACTGAGGCCCGCAGGTTCGCCGATCGCGCGAATGGCACCGTCACAGGTTGGGCACTTCCAGTCTATCATTCGTGAGCAGGCAACAATGATAGGGCATGAAATGGGAGGACTCACCGGCAAGTGGCGTGTAGGGTCGTGGAAGGTACATGCCAAACTTCGTACCAGAGTATGGGCTGAGGTAGCCACCTTTGCGGGCCGCACCTGGCCCTCGCTCATCCCAGATCTGCAGGGTGTAAGTCGCCATGGCATATGGGGGCTGGTCGGGGAGAGCTTGCTGCCAGTCGTATGGGCTCCACACCACTTCGGTCGTGTTGCCCGGGAACACGTTGACAGACGGGGACGGACCGACACCGTACGTATTGCCGTTCTGCCCACACGATGCAACAACAGTCAAAGATGTTGGTCGAACACTGCGCGACGTCAACTCGGTCCCTATTCAAATGCGGAGCCATCAGCCACCGACACAATGCTCACTACAGAGAAGTCATGTTCCACTTGAAAGTGATGGTTTCATCTGTCGCAATCTTGTAGTAAGAAGCTGAGCCAGTTTGCGGGGGCTGAATCATGGTGATGCCGCCTTCACCAGCGGTCTGGGGAATCGAAACAGACGACGTCGAATTGCCGCTCCGCGACGCGGAATTGTTGTTGTTGTTGTTGTTGTTGTTGCCGCCATTGTTGTTGTTGTTGCCGCCGTTGTTGTTGTTGTTGTTGTTGCCGCCGTTGTTGTTGTTGTTGTTGTTGTTGTTGTTGTTGTTACCGCCGTTGTTGTTGTTGTTGCCACCGTTGTTGCCACCCGTGTCTTGCTGGCGCTTGACGGGGTTGTCGTTTACGGGCATGGCCGTGGGTACAGCGACGACAGGAGGTGGGGTGGGGCCCGGGATCATTGTGAGCTGTTGGGGGACAAGTGAGGGTGAAAAGGAAGACGGTTTCAGAGGGCGATGGAGCACGCCAAGGACAAGCTAGGCGCACCTGAGGAAGTTGCAGGTGGCAAACGTCCTTGAGGGTCCAAGATGTGGCGGGCGGTTTTTTGGACGTTTGGGTTGAATGGAAAGAGATGAAGCGACCGCGTTGCCGCACGCTCAGTGCAGAGCCGAACAAACGAGGTGATCTGGGAGTGAATGAGTGGAAGGTTTGAGCAAGGGGTGGGCTCGTGCGAATTAGGGGAAGCCGTCGGCGTCGGCGTTAGCGTCGGCGTCAATGAGGAGGTGTCGAGCTGGGGGAGAATGCCGTGAGGAGATGTGCAGAGGTGAATGAAGAGAGCGAAAGGGTGTGAGAGAGTTGTAGATTGTAGGACGTAGAGTGGGTGACAGATGTGAAGATGCAAAGTACCAAAGGGGACACGGAGGCAAGAGGCTGTGCGCGCTGTGCGTGGGGGGACGTGTACGCGCCTGTACGGTGGGTGTCGGGTGTGTGACAGTCGTGCCTAGGTGCAACGTGCCTTGTTGACAGGCAGAGCTCATACTGTTCACCCACACCTTGTTTGATCCCTCCACTTCTGATTCTAATCCCCATTCCACACAAAAACAAACACCTTTCCATGTGAACACGCTTGACTTCACTTGAATGCGCACACGTATGATGCTGACAGCTGGTTCACTTTTACTTCCTTCTTCAACTTACGACGGGTTGCGGCACGGGCTGCAGCGTCTTTCACTGTTCGCCCGTTTATGCGTCACTGACCTAAACTCACCCGTCTACCCCGCCAGGCTGATGCTGCTTGAGATGGGCATGGTGGGTATAAGCCAGCCAGCATTGTCATTGTGATGCATGCTTCGCTCCACATTATGAAACTTGACCAGCCATCATCACTATTCTTGGTCCAATTCACCACTGTGCAAATATCAATTATGCCTGCGTCGCGGATTAGAAACCGTGTCTGCTGGGCTGTGCTAACGTATCTTTGTGGGAGCGCCGACAAGCAACTCTTGAAGTACTGCAAGGCGGCATCTCCTCTCCGCGTGTCGTGTTGCATGAACAAATCAAATGCGTGGAGTGCGACGAAGAACGAGCTGAGAGTGGTCATTTTGCAGCAATCGCAGCAGTAGCATCTGAGTTAGAGAAGTCTGTTGGGCCATTGAGAGCTGCGTTGAGGCCACTTGACAATGAGGTTAGTTTTCTGGATTCATACGTCGGTGTTCTGTCTCACTGGGCATCTGGTCTGACATGAGCTATGCATGCTACCGGTTTTTCATGGCATTCAGCTTCACTGGACTTCACCACCTTCATTCCACACTTGATGTAGAGGGGCTGATCAGTGTATGGGACTTTGACAACAAACCTATCACGGTCAGCATACGCTCATATTCTGTGCTCGCAGCTGCAGGGCACACATCACAAAAGGTACGCCTCGTATGTTTGAAGTTTTTTGATTTCAGTCTGTCTTGTAGTCATAGTCTGTATTTTAGTTTGCGTCGGGCATTAGCCACCCCACTTCCTCTTTGAAATTGGAATACCGAAAGGTCTCCAATACAGTTCAATGCGATACCATACTGTGTATGTACGAATTGTCTACATGTGTCGGGGTTTCGGGCGGTGTGTGGCGATGCTTGTGGATCAGGTTGGAGTCTAGCCAACGGTCCACCAGCTACCCATGCTTTTGATGACGACCATTCCATAGGACGAAGAACAGGCAACGCTAGCGGGTAGCTTGCCGATGTCCTTTTGACGGGCATCAATCCAGGAGATCTCTTCGGCAAAACGAGACTCATTAAGAGGACTTCCTCGACTTCAGCAGTTGTCCCGGGTCCAGTAGCTTAACCCACACCAACAGATTGCTCGCTTGGGAATAGCGTTATGGGTGGTGATTGAGCTCGACTGTCAATGATCTTCAATCTCAGCCCAAGCTGGCCAATAACTGACACGTTCTATAACCTTCCAAGCATAGAGGTTGACAAAGGCAGCTTCTCCATTCTTGTTGGAAAGTACGGTGGTTTCATTTGCTATGGTTTAGTAGAAACAACCAGCAAGTGAAACAAGGACAGAACCCCGACCTGCAAGTGTTCGCGACTGACAGAGTTGAGAACGCGTCTCTAGCCGCATTTCCATTTCTCTCCTATAGGCGCAACGCCGCAAAGCTCCCCCCACACACTGATATCATGCAATGCGATGAACGTTATATAGTCCAGATTTCAAATCATATTCAAAGCAGATTAGCCTTGTCGGCTCTGGTGAGAACGTTGAAATCTTGATAGAAAAGAGCTTTATGAACGTCGAGGACGTACCTGACACGACGACGGATACTGTACCAGAGGCAGCTCTGCCTTTAGAGTGGCTACACTCGGTGCCACGAGAAGCATCGCCCCTCCCTGACGAGAGGCATCAGGAAGCATGTTGAACTTTGGCACTACGAGCAGGCATAAAAGAGCTCGCTGAATCTGAGGTATACCGACGAATCCCACTAAAGAGTTCCCCACTAGTCATACTTGACGTGCACGTGTCAGCACAGCTAGGCTATAGCTATAGGTTACACACGTAGCGGTCGATCAAATTGCCATGAGCGATGACGCTGAAAGCTCGCCAAAGATCACTTAGAAAGCAGGCATATCGGTGTTTGGCTGCTGATTTCTCGATCCCACGCCCTGTTGTTGTATACTGTACTGTAGACTGTAGATAGGAAGTGCACACCAAAAGAGCCCGCAGGCTCCCGCAAATAGGCTCTATTTTGAGCAGCTCCATTCTCCGTCCGATGTCTCACCATCCGCGGACAAGCAGTTCGCTCCAGCAGCAATCAAGCATATTCGATGAGGTTGCAAGCGCGAACGTTGTCGATTCGCCCACCAGTGCGACATCTGGAGCTGGATCACGTTAATTGAAGGGTTGAAGACGAAGCGACCAGCAATAGCCAGGGTATGGTCTCCGCAAATACGGATGGCGCCCGATCGGGTTTGGCGTTGGTGCAAAAGCGACATGCCGGCAGGCGGCAGCGTGAGTGTGACCGACTCAACCACAATGTCATGTCACTCCTAAGGTTGTACCGCATGGGCAGCCGGAGCACCCTTATCCCGGTCCGCGGTAACATATAGCCATCTCTAAATCATCATCAGACATAGGCAAACCCAACCGGCCATGCTCCGACAGCACCCCCATGTAGAATGCCGCGTCCTCTACTCTCCCCGCGAGAACATGAAGTAACGAGGATATGGGTGCGAAGTAGAGACTGCGGGGACGCGGGGCTGACGTCACCTGACACATGGCGCGAACGCGGACCCGCGGACGCGCGGAGAGCGCGTGGCGCGGAGGCCGGCGACCTAGGGGCCTGCGCCTACCCTAAAAGTGTCCTGTACACCTGTAGGCGGGGCATCCCCTGCGGCAGGTGGAGTTGTCCTGCGGTGATTCAGAGATGCAGTTGCTTGAAGTTCTTGACATATGTTGCTCCATAACGCCCCGGCTCTCAATTGCGGCCGAGGTGCCTGCCTGCCTTTGCGAGAATTGCGCTGTCCATCGGCTCGAGCGCCATAATTTTCTGATTATCACCAGCTGACTCACCTTATGCCCTTTTGCGGGCTTTCACTGTGGTACTGCGCGTAATGCGTACTAGATACCAGGTCCAGGTCGTGGTCATGGCGCCGGGATTGTTGCTTGTTGCACTCGTTGTTTCGGTGTTCCGGTGTCTAGGTGTCTCGATTTGTCTCCCGCGTGGCTACCAGCCCCTGACACAGCTGACCCCTGATCCCTGACATAGCCGACATGAACGTATAGACATATTAGGTGCGGTACTGTGGTGCAGGACGTGCATGACAGCTCACAGTCCAGAACCTCGCAACAGGTGGCAAGCTAGGTGCGGCGTGCGGCGTGCTGCAGACAGCAACGAGCGATAACCTGCAGTTGGGTAGCTATTACGCAATGGTCACCCAATCCTGGGCCATTCAGACGACGTACTGTTCTTCGGGGATCAGGGAGATGGAAAAGGGCCCGCTGTTGGTGTGCCAAGGGCCCATGCATGCAAGCTCTAGTACTGAGGGCCTGGGCCATGCATGGGGGACTATCAGCTATCAGAGAGGCACATACACACCCTGCGCGGTTGGGAAGGGGGATGTCATTGCGCAGCATGCGCAGAAATGATAGGGCTCGGCTAGGTCGGATCGTTGACCCTGGTGTCTGTCATGTGGGTAGAAAGGTCGCTCTCATGCACACCACGGCTCGTGGCCATGCCAAATGGCCATGCCAAATGGTTGTGCGTAGTCGTTGCTCGTGAGGCTTGGGCGTGGCGCAGGGAGACAGGTACAGTACGTACTCCCCACAGTGAAACAGACTGTAATCGGCGGAGCCACGAGATACCCCCTGGGCACACTGTCGTGATCTTGCGAGACACGCTCGCAGGCTAACTTTCTCTGTTTGTCGCCGCGTGACGTCCCTGGCTCCCAGGCTCCAACAGACTGACTCCACGGGCCAATGTGCGCTAACTGGTCAATGGTCCTCAATGGCCATCCTGCGTCGCTAGCGACCTCTGGGCAACGTCAGCGTCAAAGGTCATCCATCCCTTCCCCTTGAGCGTTGGAGCTGCCACCTCTCTCCGCGAATCATGCACAAAGCTCCATACTCCGTCGCCCAGACCCGACCCAACGAGCTGTTGACACCTTTGTAGTAGCTCACTGTCCAATATCTCTTCCGCACTATCATCTTGATCACTGCAACCAAAACGGAATGCGGATCGGGGCATTCTGTTTCTCTCTGCGGTTATTGCATTGTCAGCTTTCACTAGTTTAATTCACAACCCGGAAACCCGAGTTCTCCTTCCTTGGTGTCACCTGTCTCGGCAGACACGTACCCACGATGCGGGGTGAGAAGGAGCCGTTGTTTGATTCATCTTCTGCCGACTTCGTATCTTACCTCGAGGTGAGTCGTGACTTTGAGGTTCCGGAAAGTGGCTAAGTTCTCCCACAAGGCATACCCATTTCCCGCGTTCGTGTTCACCACTCGTCCATGCCCACGCCTTGATGTAAATGGAATCGTTGGGGCCGGCGGGTCCTCTCCGCCACCCTTGTCAGCACCCAAGGCTGAAGTTGTGTGGTCCAATGCCCGATGGCATGAGGCCTGCCAGGGTCGCGCTTTCACCGACTGTGTCAGTCCTGGCACATTTGTTGAGCTCGAAGAATGGCTCCAGCATGGCGACAACAGTTCATTATCAGTTACCCTTACAACCAACACCTGCGGTCGGACAGGACCTTCCCGGCTGTATCTGACCAAAGTACCCAGTGGGAACGCTCATCGCACTGTGGTCACGTCGGTCCCACTGCCGTCAAATGAGCAACATCATACTGTCGTCCGCCATGCGAATGGTGACACTTTGCTGCAACCTCAGCCCCTCCATCAATCTCAGCTACTTTTCCCTTCCCCAGCAAGCTCACCCAGGGCCCCGTTGCCCATTCCATCCAAGTCCTTGTCGTGGTCGAGTGGGAGCCATTCGCCTGGGGACGACAAATCCCAGTCGGAGAGTCTACCATCCTCAGACTGTGGGACAAGCGAGGGCAGAAGTGCTCTGCAATCAGCTGCTGGACTCGAGCTGGAGTCAGCAGCCACTTCAGATACTTCACCTGTGAACAGCGGCGTGGAAACGCTTGACTCACCCGCAACTGCCAAGTTCAGGAGCCATTGTTTGTCTATCCCCTCGAGGCCGTCAGGCGATTCATCCTCTGCGCCTCCGCGCAGTCGAGCGAGAAAGTCAAAGAAACATCAACCACCGAGGGTTGCCAGTGCGCAGTTGGCAGGTGGCCAGGCGCCCCGTCCCTCGCGCCATTCGCCATCGGAGAACTTCACCCAGCATGACCTCAATCTTGAGATGAAGAATGCGGGAGTTGACTTCACGCGCCTTCTGGAGACCACTGACTGGTCCAAGTCTCGCCTGGGACCTTTGGAGACATGGCCATCGGCGGTGAAGACAGCCGCCGTCATATGTTTCCATTCAGCGACCCAGGATTCAATCTGGTTTGGGGACGTGAGCGACATACATGTTTTGTAGTATGTGACTCATTTGTACACCTCGACAACGACTGACATACAGTAACAAGAACTATTCGCAAATGCTCAACCATCCTCGCGATTTCGGCAAGCCGGCAAGTGAGGTGTGGCCGTCATTGTGGCCCCAGCTTGAACCCCTTGCCCGGGGCTGCTACGAGGGAAACACACTGTACCATCACAACGATCTCTTGCTCTACAAACGCAATGAGCGAGGTCACTTTGAGGAAAGGTATCATACCTGGAGTTGGGCACCAATCCGTGATGGTGACAAAATTGTCGGCCTGTACAACATGAGCCTCGACAACACCAGCCGCGTGATAGCCGATCGCCGCTTCGATACGGCGCGTGCGCTTATTGAGGAGGTCGCCTTTGCGCACACCAGGGAGAAGTTCTTCACCACAGTGGCAGATGTTTTCGAACGGAATCCCATGGACGTCCCGTTTGCCATGTGCTACAGCGTCGCGGTTGAGGGCAGCACCGCCGGCACAGTTGAGTGTCAGTTGAAACTTGCATCGACTGTCGGGGTTCCTCCCGACCATCCTTCAGCTCAAGACGCTGTGCGTGTGACCATTCCAAAACGGCCCACAGGCTATGTGCCACCGCATGGCGCCGCCCAGTCGGCGAAGCGTCAGACAGCTCCGTCGGAGAGTTCATCTGGCTCCTCTTTCGGATCTTCTGGCTCTCGTGGTGTCGACTCATCACTCTCCTCAAGCGGAGCGACGCGTGGTTCGTCGTACTCGGTCAGTTACGACACACACTCCTGGCCGATTGCTCGTGCGCTCGCGACAGGGCAGTGTATTATTGTGGACAACTGCGCCGACCTGGTGAAAGGGTTTTCGGTCCGTCAGTGGGACGCTTTACCAGAACAGGCTCTTGTCGTTCCCATCGGGGATCCAGGGTCCAAGTCTGTGTCTTCAGCAGTGCTAATTCTTGGCGTCAACCTCTACGCCTCGATTGACCAGGCGCACATGGACTGGATGCAGGTACTCCGTGGGCATCTAATGACCGCCCTCGTGTCAGTGTCTGCATTTGAAGCAGAAGTATCTCAACGCATTGAATGGGAGAGATTGGAGCAGGCCAAAACTACCTGGTTCCAAGGCGCAGCCCACGAGTTCCGCACTCCACTCGCCCTCATCGCTGGCCCCCTCGATGATGTCCTCCACAGCGACTTGCGACCGAAGCAGCGGCATGCCCTCACCCTTGCGTCCAGGAACGTACAAAGGCTAGAGCGATTAGTGTCAACTCTTCTCGACTTCGTTAGAATTGAAGCTGGGCGCTTAACGCCTCATTTTTGTCCTGGAGATCTGGGCGAGTTCGTCAGCAACATCGCTTCATTATTCCGACCCGCTGTCGAGCGGCTCAACATCACCTTTGCTGTCAATATCGAGCCCAAAGACGACCTCATTGTGTTTGACCCAGTTCTTCTGGAGATGGTCGTTTCAAATTTATTGTCGAACGCTCTGAAGTATACCTGCTCTGGGTCCATCGCTGTTAGTGTCAGCTACGACGGGCCATTTGCAAACATCGCCATCAGCGACACTGGAATGGGTGTGGCGCCGGAGGAGGTGGATCACATTGTGGAAATGTTCCATCGATCGCCCACCGCTGTTCGGAGCGGCACCACAGGGACTGGAATCGGTCTAGCGTTGACAAAGGAGATTGCACGACTCCATGGGGGGGACTTATACATCGAGAGCTCGACAGGTGTCCGTCATGGGTCGACCTTCACAGCACATATTCCCACGTTCCAAGCGAATGTCGAAGATGCTGGCATACCGCCAGCGAATGTTGGCTCGTATGGGCGCCAAGCAGCAATGGACGCGTATATCTCGGTCAATACGCCTGATCCTGATCTCTCTCCCAGTCCATCAAGTGAAGGAGGTAGTTTTGACTTTGGCCGCAGTTCCCCATCGTCAACGCTTCCGACCGATGTGAGCGAGACGACAATTGCGACATCGGCCGAGGAAGCACTAAGCGACACCCTGATGTTCGAGAAAACCGACGTGCTCCTAATCGTGGACGACAACCTTGAGCTACGCAGTTATATCAAGTCCATATTCGAGCCTTTCGTAACGGTGCTCGACGCCGGTGGTGGGGCGGAAGCCTTGGAGCTTGTGCGCGGGCACCGTCCACATCTCATCTTGTCCGACCTTCTCATGCCTCGGGTGTCTGGTCTCGACCTTCTGCAATACATTCGCTCAGACACAGATCCCACTATTCGATACATCCCCATGATCCTGTTGTCTGCGATCAACGATGACGAGACACGTTTAGAAGGTCTAATGGCTGGGGCAGAGGAGTACATCAACAAGCCCTTCAGGCGTCACGAGCTTATCGCTCGCGTACATCTTCACATGCAGGTTGGCAAGAAACGCGCCAACCTTGAGCAGCTATTTGCCCAGCGCGAGAAAGAGATTGCGATATTGTCGGACTACTGTCCTTCTGGCATTCTAAGGCTCGACGCAAGAGGGCGCCTGACGTACGCCAACGCGGCATTCCGAGTACCAGCAGGGTTGGGTCCAGATGATGATCTTGATCTTTGGAGTATGTGGGCGACTTTGTGCGACGCCGACACCTCCGAACGACTGGAGGGTGTTTGGCACGACATAATGTACGGACCCGTCGCGACAGTCAAGGTCGTTTGGAAATGGCTTACAGGCTGCACAATGTCCGGTGTATTCATCCGGCTCGACCAAGTCAGTCCCGGTACCTCTGGAATCATTGCTTGTGTGACCGACATTTCCTACCAGGAGCAAAGACTGCTCGAAGCCGAGTCGCGTCGACTCATGGCGGAGGAGGCCAAGCGCGAGCAGGAGCTTTTGGTGGACGTCACTAGTCACGAAATCCGCACCCCAGTCAGCGCCATCCTCCAATGTTCGGCTTTAGTCAAAGAGAACCTGTTGAGCTTGCACCAGGAGCTCTCAGCTGCAAATGGGTTCGACGGTTTCCTTCCCACGCAGGAAATCCTGAGTCAGATTCAAGAGGATGTTTCCGCTCTGGACAGTGGGTTGGTCTGTATAAGCATTACTCACCTCAGGCATTTACCAGTGCGGTCTTGTTCAAGAACGTATTGCTGGTGACATTTTGTCGCTCGCGAGGATCCAGCTTGACATGCTCAGCCTTTCCACGGTCGCAATGGATATTCGCAGTGAGGTGCGGAAGGCGCTGTCAGCGTTCACCATCGAGGCGCGCATGAAGACGATCGACCTGGAATTGGTATTTGGTGCTGCAATGGACGCCCTTGGGATTAGTAGACTCAAGACGGACCCCGTACGGCTTGGCCAAGTCATTACAAACCTCATTTCCAACGCCATTCGGTTCACGGCCAATTCCCAAGAAAGGCGTGTGACAATCACAGCTGATGTTTCGCTGCAGCCACCTGAACCTGGGACGTGCCATATGGCTCCAGCTTCGGATGTCGAGTCTGAGATTACCTCACCAGAAGACACGCCCGTATTTCTCTTCATCAGCGTGCAAGACACAGGTCCAGGGATGCCCGAAGAAGAGAAGGACATCCTATTCCAGAGGTTCCACCGTGAGTTTGCCAGGCCGCCGGGTCTTGTCATTCGCTCACGGCGCAGAGGGCAACAAAATGATCCACACTCATTACGGCGGCTCAGGGCTGGGCTTGTTTATCTGCAAGAGTAAGTCGCGCTCTTGCCAAGCATTATCTGACCGAAGAAATTACCGAGCTTCTTGGAGGGAACATCGAAGTTGAGACAGAGGTTGGCCGAGGGAGCGTCTTCCGCTTCTACATTACCGCCTTGTCCACGGCTCCGCCGCCTCCCGAATCACAACAAGACTCTACAGTGGCCTCCCCTATGGCACAAGAGTCGCCGTCGCTCTACAACACTCCTTCAGCTCATGCCACGAAACTAGGCTTTCACGTGCTCATCGCCGAGGACAACATCATTAACCAAACTGTACTCAAGCGCCAACTCCTCAAGGCCGGGTTTACATGCGACACGGCCAATAATGGCGAAGAGGCCGTGAATGCCGTCCTCAGTGCACGTGTGGGTACGGTGGATAGCAAGCCGGCCCGACCCGCGTACGACGTTGTCCTCATGGATGTCGAGATGCCTGTCATGGATGGTGTGACAGCGCTACGTCTAATTAGGGCAGCCGAAGAGGAAGGTCGCCTGCAAAAGCACCAGCTGGTCATTGCTCTCACGGGCAATGCCCGAGAGGGCCAAATTAAGGAGGCAAGGGAGGCCGGAATGGACGCGGTTGTCATCAAGCCGTATCGACTGCCTCAGCTGATTGATCACATTCGACAACTGGTTGCAGACCAAGCAATGTCTGACCAAAACATCGATCGACTCTCTGCGCATTGCTGGTCTGCAGTGTCCCTTGAATGAGCATATGTACATGCATATACCCCCTTGCGTTGGCTTCGACCAATAATCCCTCTTCAACATGATCTCACCACAGCATGCATGGCAATACAGTGTATCACAAGTACCAACAAACCAGTGTCCTCTCCATGGTGTAGCCACTTGGTGCTGAGGTCCTATTGTACAAGTGTAGGGTGGACTTCGCTCCAACAGTAGCCGTCGTTCTTGCGTATTTCTCTGTCGTGAACCCCATAGCACCCTTTGTAGATATAGGGTGACACTCTGGGGACAACGCCGCCGTTCGCAGCAACGATCTCATTATATTTGCCCTCCCAATCGCCTTCAAGCAATGCTTTCGTTCGTTCGCGAACCAGAGCGATACTGTTTTCTGGTGGAATACTGCAATGTCAGCCGATGACAGAGGCGCCAATGATGAGGCAATGAGATCTCACTACGGCGGGATAGGATTGGCGATTGCGCGCTTCAGCTGCCTAACCATGTCGTCGGGGTTATAGGCATCGTATCCGTACACGTAAGGTTCACCCAGACCCAGGGCGGGGCCGTGCTGGGCAAGTCGTCTGCGTTTAGTAATCATTCCATCTTGCCCAGACTTACGCATCAAACCTGTCCCATCCATAGTTCCACCCCAGTTCTGGGATACCATTGTAGGGCAATACCACACTGACGCCTCGGCAAAGGGCAACATAAGGACTCGGCGATATGAAAGGATGACCGACACCCAGCATCACCTTTGTCCGTGCCAACGTAGCTCCGTACTCAATGGGGCTCATCTCGCCCAGTTGGGTGAAGGCTTCTGGCATATCGCCTTTCTCGACCTTAGCAGTGGTCAACAATTCGGTTGGAGCCATCTCCTCCTTCAGCTTGTTCCAATCGACGGGGTTGTCGGAGTGTTCTTCAACAAACTGTCTGAAATATTCTGTCATTGTCAACCTCATGTCTGCTGTGGGAGACAACCAACGTCACATACCAGTCTTCTTAGCAAGAATCATGACTTGGTCCTTTCTCTCCTCTTGGGCTACGGGAGGTGACGACAAACACATGTGTTCCACTGTAAGTGGGATATGAGTATGACCCGGATAATCGAATGGACTGATACCCCGTCAACTCTCTCTGGCCATACACTGATAAAGAGATTCAACTCACGCGATGGTCCACTCTAGACCTAAAGGATTTTCGGACCAGCTTGTATTGTCTCTGAAGTCGCGGAAACCGAAATTGTGGCCAGACCACTGACAGCCAACTCCAAGCCGAGCTGGGCGAGCGCCCCACTTTACGGTTAAAGGGCGAGAACACAGCAGAGGTACGCACAAAGGTAAGCGCAAAAAGTCGCCACAAAGGGAAACGTCCAAGCTCGTGATCAGCCAGCTTTGTGAGGTTCTGGCGAAACTCTGCAATAGGTGCTGGGTGATAATCCTCCTCTCTAAGAAAGCGGCGGTCTATAGTGGAAGGGACTGCATGGCGAGAGTCGAACCACGCCTGATGACTGATCCGTCAGCGAGGGGGTTATGTCTTCACAGGAAGGGAAGGGCACCAACATGCAATCTGGCATGGCTCTCGACACGTTCCACGCAATGGTGTTGAGGTCGTAAAGGTCAATTTCCAGAAACGCGTACCCCATGCTCCGTGCAGTATCGAGCATTGGTCGTATCCACACAGTTTCACCTGGCGTGTCACGCCGGCGGACCCATTCAAAGATGCCAAGGATGATCGGGCGCTCCGGGCAATTGCTGTAGCCCAAGATGCAGTACTCGAGATGTTGGATAGCCATCCGTTGGTCATCACGTAGCCTGCTTGTCAGCCCAGCCCGCTATATTTTACCGACTCGAGCCCCAGCTTGAAAAAGTCCTGCAACTGCCTGAACTGCTTAGCCCGCAAACAGTTCGGTGGGTCCTGCTCGGGAGGGGAGTTTGGGTTCCACCCCCGGCACTCTTTGTCTCGCTTCGGCGATGTCGTAGTTGCTTGGGTCGAGTTGAAAGCTATCGTCAAGCAGATGACCCCTGCGACGAGTACGAAGAGAACAGCGCGTGGCGCGAGGCGCAGGCGCGGTCGCTTGCTTTGCCACCGACCGTTTGGCTTGCGATTCACGACTACGGTTTCCATGATGAGGGGACGTTGGGCCTCGTCCGTGGAGCTCATGTTGAGATTCGGGCTCCACTCTGGTGATGCGGAGCGCATAACGAAGTAATGAAGTGGGAAAGGTGACTGGGGCTGTTCTCAGTTGGCGTTCTTTTCTCTGCGTGGTGCTGCGGGGCGGGGATGGCTTGATGCTCTATGTCCGACCAATCGAGGCAGCAACTTTTTCCCGAGCAGAGAAGTTCGATTCCGGAATCCGTTTTTCTCGGCTGTCTGGTCAAGTCAAGCGCGTGGATGAAGATACATTGAGCGTGATGTGCAGTACCGACCAGGATGCATGGTTGCCCGGTCCCACTACAGCACTTTCTCTGGAGAGTGAAGAGAGGGAGAAGCCCTGAGACTGCACAGTAGTCAGACGCGGCCGGCCACCCATGGCTGCATGCGCTGTCCGAACCTTTGAGCTTGTATCAAACGTTGGGAGCCTTTGCGGCCAGTAAACGTGTGCGTACGCTTCGTTCCCGTGCCACCCGCCTCCGGTGCCTTGAGGCAAACATCCGTCTTGGGCCGTCGCTCAGCATGATGTGCAGCCCCAGTTTTGCGATGACGGCAACGGAGACATTGGGGGAAAGTGACGGAAGCTGGAAGGCTAGACTAGAGGTGTTGCTGCCTTCGTGTGATATTGTGTAACATCCATGACCTTTAGTGTCCCTAGAAGGCATGTCCGGCGCATCGCTTTGCTCACCGGCGGTCACGAGCTGGCGTTGGTTTGAAACCCACGCGAACGATGTAAAATAAGCAACGCGCCTCCCAGATCCCACAGGCCCACAGCGTTGCAAAAGATAAGCAGATTTGAACACTTGAAACATCCCCGACGTGGTGTCGTGTAACTAACTAGCCAACGCCTCGCTCAATTGTTTCAGGGGCAGTCACCAACCCAACCTCACCTTGAGCACAAAGCAACCGCGAGGCCACAGGAGCTCTAGACACCCTCAACGAATGCGCACGATATACGGCTGCCCTCGGTTGAGACCTATACATTCTGCAGGCTCCTCTCGCTGTCGTGCCTGATTAAGAGAGTCGGACAGGAGTTATGAGCCGCGTTTTAGCTGGAAAGAGCTACATGCGCTATATGCAGATAGAGACATACATCGGTCAAGGTGCATTCCGGACCTATTAGTGGGCCAGTGGGCTCGGCGCGATTGGCAGAACTCCCTCTCGTCGCACTGTATACGTGTGAACGTCATTAGATATTGGGCCCTATTGGGCACCCAGACGTACCATACGTGCCGCACAAAAACCTTCTTTCCGGCCATTCGACGCGCGGGATCAAGTGAGGTGAAAACCATCAGTATGCACTCCGAGGCTATACTCTGCCTATACCGTCGAAACACTGCCGATACCGTCGAAAAGGGATTGATGGGTGGGGAAGAGGGGGGTCGGTATCGCTCCCTGCTCCCCTGGTGGATGTAGTCTCAGAGGCCCAACGTCAGGGCCGTCGCGTCATCGTGCTCGTCGTTGCTCCGAAAGCAAATGAAGGACATCCTGCCAACTTACGTATGTACTTGGATATGCCCTGTCTATCACCGTCTTTCAAAGCGGCATGTCAACGAGAGTGAGGGGAACGAGGGGAGGAGCTAGGGGAGAGTGGACGACAGAGGCATTCCCTGAACGCGACTGGAAGGGCCAATCCCTTCAGGCGCCAGAGCGCGCAGCGCGTCGTGTAGACGCGTGGGGAGCAGATGTAGCATGTAGCGAGGAGCGAAGGCATGAAGGCACAAGGGGCTCTCAGTGGCGAGGTGGGGGCTTGCTGGGCCTGGAGCTGGGCTGAATGGCATATTGGACACACTCTGTAGACACATTGTAGAGATTGTGGAGACGGAGTTCCGGCCTCACCTTGGGGGAGGGGGGGGGGGGGGGGTCGCCCACTCAAAAGGCTCTCCCCACTCCTTTGCTCGGCGGCAAACCACAGCCAATTGACGGGTTCGTGTCTCGTAAGGACCCACAATCGTCTCTCCTCGCCCCTTAGACGATGAGCCGTTGGAAGAGGGCACTTGCCCACCCGTCTGTACGTATAAGAGTGTTAGAAACAGGGATACGAGTCCCCCCACATTGCCAGTGAGTCCCCTCGCTCTTGGCAGAGTAGGGAAGCGCATGTATGGCCTTGCCCGTTGGTGCATACGTGCAGTTGCTGTTTTAAGAAATTAGGGCAGAGTCTGGGGGAAGGGGACTAGATTTCACAAATTGTATCGACGATACCCTATCGCCTGACGATGTCGGCCAATAGCCAATAGCATTGCACGGCCCGCACACCACACACCCCCCACATTATTATGCACACCCAAGATGCATAACAACAGCGTCGACAACCTTGTTGATGACCCGAATTGTCTGTCTGCCCACATTCTCTCAAAACTCTTGTCGATTTAATCGCATTGCACAACGGGCCGACGCCCTCTCGGCCTGTGGTCGGCAACCTCGTTGACTCTTTCCTCGCAGTCGTCGTCTTTGCCTGCTTCCTGTTTGTCCATTGTCGCCGCCATGTTTTAAGACGGCACAACGTCTGCTGTCAACTACGCGCTCGGCATCCTCGACGTCCTAGAACACGACATAATGTCCCACTGCGTCCGCGGTGGAGCGGCGGCGTCAACTTCGCCTTCAAGCGTAGCCTCTGCGAATGCCCACTGCTTGCCTTGTCCACAGCGACCATCCGTACCCTCATTTGAACCTCTCACCTTCGCAAAGGTCCCTGTCACTCGAGGACCACAGTCGACTTCGGGTGGTTCGGTCCTCTCACCATGGACAGACAGCGAGTGCGTCGCATCTGACAACGGTGATCCGGACGACAGCCTTTCCCGCTCTCCCTCACTGTTGACGTCCCTCATTCGTTGTCAAAGCCGCAGGTCTGCGCGGACGACCCCTACCACAACGCCTGGTGTGTCACCAGCTGCCTCCCCATTACCACTTCCGAGAGCAAGGTCACCGTTTTCTTCATTGCCACGAGGGTGTCAGCCTCCAATTTTGAGGCGTTGCTCATCCGAAGCCGCGTCCAACGCCTTGGACAATGGATTCGTTGCCCAACCCACGACCACGGCGGGGGCTACGAAGTTTCTGCCCCCTTCTCTTCAGCACCGCCGATCGTGCCTCAAATTCGCGGTGACGCCTCGCCCGCTCCAGCTTCAACCAGCGACCACGAGCGCAGCCTCATCCCGACGTACGTCTCTTCGAGACTTGTCACCGCGGTCCGATGAGGATGACGACGAAGAGGACGAGGTTGCAACCCCTGCGTTCCAGTCGGACGATGCCGGGTACCAAGAAGACTCTGAAGATGGCTTCACGACGGATGAAGAAGCAGGAACAGAAGTAACATTTGTCGTTCCACAATGGCCTCGACGCTGGGGTGAGGCTCAAGGCAACCTGCCTGCGCCTATTCTGTCCCGACCACGGGTCGCCGGTACCGCGCCCGATGTCACCACCGATGATGGAGCTGATGCGGATGCAGCCCTGCTGCGAACCCCATTGCGGCGGTCTCGTATCCGCATACGAGACGAGGAGAAGAGCGCGCGGAAGTGCACTCGCCATCGCTCGCCCCCTCCTATTTCACGCCTCGTCCTCAGCGAGAGTCGTAAGCCCGCTCCTCCGGCGGCGAGGTCACCGTCCGCTGCCGAACTGTGTCGTCGGCGCAGCGGTGTAGGGAACGCGACACCGCAGCGACAATCTCCTGCTTCCACCGCCGCCAGTGAACTCGTTATGAGCCGCGGATGGCGCAGCGATGATAATGTGCGATCGCGTGCACGCGTGACTGCAGCGCCTTCTTCGTTCATCCCACAAAGGAGTACAAGTGAACGCGTGTCTCGCTGCAACAATGGACCCGCCACCGGTTTACGATGTACGAACGTGAAATTTGACGTTGTCGACGAACCTGGCCGCAAGAACATGTGCGTATTGTCGGTGCGGCGCGACTCGGCCCCCGCACGCGTTGCGGAAGTGAACGTTCTTGCCAACAACGCGAGCACAAGCCAACAGAGCTGCTCTGGCAAACTCAAGTCGTCGTTGAGAATGTAAACGAAAGCATATCGTATGTCATTTTCAGCCTTTCGTAATCAGGGGCCGAACGCGCCCCCAATGTCTGGATTGCGTGTTGTAGGATGCATGATCATAGAGTTAGAGAAGTTCAACGAGAGGGTGTTGGTTCTCTTCGTTGCCGAGTCATACGTTAGCTCTCCCGGGTCCGACGATCGCACCATCAAAGCAGACGATGCCCGGAGGATTCATGAGCTGGCATATACCAACTACTTTGCATTACGACATCCCCAAGGCCATGCGAAGCTAAGCGAAGTTCCTTACAAGGGGGACGGGGCTAGAGTTGTTCCTAAAGTGGCATGAGGCGATGTCCAAGGCGACAAACAAATAGATCCGAATCAACGAGCATTAAAGCGAAAAGCGAGCCTAGATGTCCCGCTCCAGATACGACTGGATAAGACCCGGCAGAGTAGCGTCGTATTCCTTCAACACCACTTTGCCGTCCTCGAAGAATGTGTTCGCCTGAAGAAGCAGCTTGCGTGGTTGGCGGTTTGCTAGAACGATATCACGATATGGGAGCCAGTCGTCATCAACTGTCGTGTACTTGTCATAAAGAGCCACACCGCTGTCGACATCCCCTGTTGCCTTGTACACCTGCAGCGCAGTGAGGAACTTTTGCATGGCTGGCATGCCGACGTCGTTGATCTTGGCCCTGTCAAGGCTTACGCGGAGATCGTTGTCCCCAACACGCTCGACCTTGGCTAGACCCTCGCCGGCCTCGAGAAGAACGCGCAAGATCGCATGTCGAGCTTGCATATGCGCTTGTCCCCACTTTTTCGCGGCGGGGTCGTAAAACTCAAGTGCAAGTAGCCCCGCTCGACACATCTGGAGCCAGCCGACGTACATGATGTCGTCCGCAGTACCTTCAGCTGTGGTGGTGTCGGTGTGTCCAAAAATCTCAAGCATGCCCGGATCCGTTGAGAGGAACATTGCAACAGCCTCCGCTCGGCACTCTTCATACGACGCAGCGATCGCCTTAAACTTTGATCCCCATGTTTCTCCCGGCCCATACCAATGGTCCACAGGACTGCCGGTCAGCGGGTTGATTGGGGGATGCTCCTTGTCAAAGTTTGCGGTACCATCCTTCTCCTCCTGCAAAAGTTTGCCGGAGCCGTGGCCCAAAAGTTCGTGGATTCCAACCTGAACTTCGAAGGCGGGCCCTCGAAGCTTTTCAAACAACTTGGCATCCTCATCGGATAAAAACGTGATCTTCTCGTTCGGGGCCTTAGCATTCAGAACGTTGCCGAGCGAAACATTCTTGAAGCCGAAGGTCATGCGAATATCGTCATAGTTTGGGATGTTGATACCTGCCGGAACACCTCCAGTCGAGAACGACAGCACTTCAAGCGACGTGAAATCTGGTTTGCGGAACTCGTCTTTCTCAAAGTCCTTACCCCACGGAAGCTTGGGGATAAAGACTGGCGCAGCGTTGACCAGTCGCTCAAATTTCTTGGTCATTTCCTTATTGACCATGGCCACGAAGCCTTCGAACTCTGCGCGGACTCCAGCCGGGTCCCGATAGCTTTCGACAAAGCCAATGTTGGTCTCAACCGTAGGTCCTACGTCTTGTATCCATTCCCGCTGGGACGTTTTATGCTCATCCACATTGCCAGTGCGAAAATGCCTCACATATGCTTCGAGCATCTTGCGCTGGTGTTCATTGGCACTGTTGGGGATCGCCGCTTCCAACTCGTCGACCACTTTCCCCAGCGCCTTGGCATAGTCGCCGTAGACCACTTCCAGTTTGCCAAGGTCAGGGATGTCGTGTGTCTCGGGATCCCGGCTGTTTTCGGCACTTGCAATACGAAGCTCAAACATTCCGTCAGGGCGCTTGAAGAGGCGCGTGTTGATGGCATCCTTGCCTAATCCTTCGTACCACTTTTGTACGGCTTTGATGTTTGCCTGCGTCACATCGCCTGAATAGTAATTGGTGACGTGCCCCGCATCAGGATAACCTAGGAGAGTACGAGCCTGAGGTTTTGTCGCGTAGATGTCCTCCACGAGTTTATCGAACATTGGGAGCGCCTCTTCGGCACGTGGAGCAGCAGCAACCACCGCGCGAAACTTGACTCGGTCAACGCGTGGGATAAACTTGGAGTCCCCAAACGACTTGAAGTTGGCAAGATTCCCGAAGACTTGAGCGGTGTACTCTAGGATACTTGTGAACTCCTCATCTGCGAGGCCCGATTTTGAACGAAGCGAGTCAAGGTCTCCGAGCTTGGTAGGATCAACATCCGAGAAAGTAGCACGCAGCATGTCAAAGAGGTTGGACGCATTGGGGGTCGTCTGCTCGAGAATGACGCGACCGCCAATCCAGGATGCCTTGGCGATGTGGTGAGCATAGCGCTGCTCCTTCGGGGAGAGCTTGTCGAAGTGTTCCTTTATCACAAGAGGACAGATAGGAGCGTCCTTATCGGCATAGTAGTGAGAGTCGGGGACGTCAATGGCCATCCTGATATAATATGAAGTGGATTGGGTAAAATAGAGATTGTGCGTCGACTGCTCGATTTCATGACGTGGCCGCTGCCTGCATGACGTGTGGTATGTGCCTACGTGTTGCCCCTGGGGACCCCACCATATGATGAGCTAATCAAATGCCTTTGACGCAAGATCTAGAGTAGGCAGTCCATGACCTGAAGCTAGTGATGCTTGCGTGCTGCTAATGTCATGGTTCACTACCTGCTGCCTCCTATAATTGTTGCAGCCATGAGACACTGTGCCCCTTTGGAAGCACCCAATTTCATGCAAACACCCTGTGTCATGGTTCGCTGCCCGCCGCCTCTAAGCACAAACCCGATCGATACGACACCACGTGCAATTGCCTCCGGCATGACAGAAACTACACGTCACGAGCGACCACCTCGCCGCGCCATCGGTCGAGTACTTCCCTCGTCGTCCATAGATTGTAGTTTCCTCCATTGCCATGTTACTGAATCGTCTGGTCTCTACTACTACGATGCTGCCCTAGCCGCCTCCTCTCGCCGACGCCGACGGCGTCTGATCCCGAAGTATCAAGCCGGCAGCAATCCCGTACCGCCCCAACCAGTGGACTTACGCCAGTCCCGCATAGAGACGATACCACGTGCTGACGAGAGCCTTGGTCGGGCCCTCTGACGCGCGCGGTTGGTGACAAGGTAACATCGCAATGCTGTGTTGCTGTGGTACGGCCTCCCCGACGAGTTCGCTGCGCGTCAAACCTGTTCAAATCTCTCTCCTCGATCCCGCCGCTGCAACGGCAGCCCGCCTGACTTCAAGAAGCCTGTGTGGCAGACGACTTCTCGAACGGCCTCCCCTCTCCGCTTGTTCCCATGATGGCACGACAA